>JZKD02S1201644.1:0-12550 GCA_000966675.3 Picea glauca
GCAATGTAATGTTTAACATAGGAAAACAAATATATATTTTTGGATATAATAAAATATTTGTGTTTCTCATTTCTAATTGGTTGATAGAATTGAAGTGTTATTGCTCCCTTCACGTCTTTCAATATGTAGAATTAAACAACATGTATTTCCCAACTAACTGGGTAGGGACTGCGTTGCTATGCAACCCTTGTTAATGATAAAATTTGATTCAAACTTTTTAAAAGTAAATAATATATTGACATCCATTCAATGTTACATTAAATATAATATATATTATTATATTAATAACAAAATTTGAGAGTCAAATTTTCTTTTATGTAAGTTGACTTATAAAACAATATATATCTTAAGACATGTTCTTGTTAGGCTTGACTTTCTATTAGTTCATGGTTGACCATAAAATATACACCCCTTTATCCAAAGTTTTAAAAAATAATTATTTATTTTAAATTTTAAATCTCATTTATGTGATATCTTATTGGCCAAAAACTTTGAAGTCTTATTGTTGCATTCACTTCTCCAATGTAGTTGTAATAAATATTTCTTGTTTTTTAATATATTTTTTCAAAAGTTGGGGGCCCATCTTGTTAAAACCGTATAACGGGTTTAAAGGTTTAAAGGCTCTTCAGGTTGGTGCACCTCATGTTTGTTGATGACATTCTCCTAATGTCTAAAGTTGACCTTTCGGAGTGGCTAGCGATCTTGGAGGTTCTTCAGCTATTCTGCACCGTTTCGGGCCTGTCCATTAATCCCTTAAAATCTTCTATTCATTATTGGGGTCTTACAGAGGCTGAGCTTGTTCTTTTCAAAATTACCATCCCCTACTCCTTTTCCGATCTAAAAGATGGTTTTAGATACCTGGGCTACCGGCTGAAACCGGGAGTAGCCTCCTCTGCTGATTGGTGCTGGTTAGTGGCTCTTTTCGAAAGGAAAATCGGCCTCTGGTGCAATAAGTGGCTGTCTCTAGGAGGACGTTTCATCCTTGTCAAATCGGTGCTTAAAGGCCTCGTTGTCTATTGGATGACACTTGAGCGAATCCCAAACAAAATTATCATCCTGCTGCGTAGACTTTCTTACAATTTCCTGTGGAACGATCTTGTTGGAAAACATTGTTTCCACCTGTGCAGCTGGCAGTCACTGGCTAGACCCCGAAAGTTTGGGGGTTGGGGGCTCAAAAATCTTTCTATCTTTAACTCGACACTCCTGGCTTGTTCTTTCTGGCGAGCCATCACCCATGACAACATCTGGAACAGACTCATCATCGACAAATACCTTGGATCCCTTCCTCTCCTTCATTGGCTTCGGAAGCCTTCTTTCGATCTGAGAAGGGCTTCACCTTTCTGGAAAGGTCTGCTCTCCACCTCGCCAGTGATCTTACACTGGCTTCGTTGGAAGCCCGGTGAGGGGACAGAAATATCTCTTGGGAGAGATAAAATACTTGGATTGGAAAACCGTTCTCTCCTCTCTTCTCAACTCATAACTCAGCTCACTGCTCAAAAATTCTTTTACCTTGCTCAATTAAAAGTGGCCGCTTGCACCCCATTCCTGCCCGACCGCTAGCTTCATAGCAGTTCTCTCCAGCTACAGGACCCACTGGCCAAGGAATGGGATGCCGTCACCTTGGCATTAAACTCAACAGGTATCTCTCTCTGCAATGAGCGGGACTTTCTCCTGTGGGTCGGGGGTGACGCCTCGGGTATCCTCATAGTCAAGAATGTCTACGAGGCCATCCTTCATTCTCAGAATTTTGTTGCTGAGTCGTCGGGGCTTCTGAAGATCTGGAAGTGGTCTTTACCACTCAAGATCCAACTATTCTTTTGGCTGTGTGTAAAGGATCGGGTGCTCACCTGGGAGGCGCTCTATCGACGTGGCTGGCAGGGGCCCGGTTTTTGCCTCCTTTGCAAACATAACACCGAAGACCTTGATCACTTTATGATACACTGCTCTTTCACTATTAACTGCTGGAACTTGTTATCTCGGCATCTCTCTCTACAGGTGGTCTGGAGCGGCGAAACATTCACCGATTTCTTAGATTCTTGGCTCGCTGTCAGATCGGCCCCGCACCCTTTGGTGGCTCACGTTTGTTGGCAGATCTGGCTTGAGCGCAACCAGATGCTTTTCGAAGGTCGTCCTCCCTCCTGCATTGCGGTCCTCCACAGAATTTTGTCCTCTTTTCAATGGCAGTCATCTACTATCAAAGACTTTCATATTAAATCTGTTGATTTCTCGCTTGACCCTGGGTCCACTTTAATTTGTTTTGATGGCGCAGCACTGGCCAATGGACATTGCTGCGGGGCCGGAGGCACTCTCAAGACTCATCCGTCTAGGGTCACCAAGTGGTTTCTGAACTATGGTGACGGATCCAACACAAAAGTAGAGCTTATGGGTTTGTGGGCATCTCTCTTCCTTGCTTCCAGCTGGTCTTTAAACCACTTACTGGTTCTCGGTGACTCGAGAATAATTATTGAATGGATTAACCATAAGAGTAATCTACAATCCGTTCACATCGAAGGATGGAAGCAACAAACTAGGGTGCTGGCCAACTTCTTCACCGACGCTAATTTCCATCATATTCTTAGATGTCACAATTCTGAGGCGGATGCACTATCCAAGCGGGCTCTAGGACATGTGGCTGGGAGACTATCGGTTTACCATTGTGATAATGGTATAGACAGCCACATCACCACAATTAATATTTTCGAGTCATAATGCCCTTTCCTAGCTGTACAAGTAAAGCATTGATAATTACAGTCCAAGTTTCCTCTCATACTTCTCCTCTCGTCAAAGCTGGTATCGACAAGACTTCATCTTCCAGTTTCCATTTGGGACTGTTTTGTATTGGATAGCGATGGGCCAGCACTGCTCTCGTATTTTTCTGCTGTGTGACTCTTGTTATTGTAAAAGAATTTATTACTTATATAAATTTGAGAAAAATTTTCTTCTTGGAAAATAAATAAATAACCCTTTCTTTTTTTGCATGGACATGCATTTTTTTTGGTTGTTCTCATTTAATGGGTACCTTTTTCCTCGACACATTTAAATAAAATAAAATAATATTTTGTAGGTAAGATTCAAATGGATGAGAATTGTACTTTTTCTTTCACAATTATTTGAGTGTTAAAGTTAAAATAAAATAATATAATATTTTGTACAATTCAAATTTGATGGCATTTGTATTTATTTTTTCACAATTTTTTAAGGGTTAAACTTAAATATAAGTTTTATTTTTATATTACAAATTTTGAGTGTTAACCTTAAATATAAGTTTAGTTTTTTACAATGTATAATCTAAATGTTTTATGAAATTGGGTTTTTTTAAGATCATTCAAAATAATGTGAAGGGATATTGGTTATTATACCTGCCCCTTTCGATGATATATAGTATTGGATATGCTATTGATCATCTATTAGCTGGGGTTTTACCAAAATAGTTTTGAGCATTTTTAAAGGTGTAACGTTACAATTTGATTTTTTTAATTATTTTAAAACATTTTTATAAATTGTGATTAGTTGTCCAAATGCATCTCTTATTGCCGCGACTACGTAATGATCTTCAATGGCTGCAGAAGGATCTTCAACCTCCTTTAATGAGATGAGGCTCAGCGTCCTTTAATGAGATGACGCTTGCCTACCATATTCAACAAATGAATTTGTTATTCATCTCAACACATGCGGTGGATTCAATACAACTATTGTTTTATTTATTATACCTGCATAGCGGCAGGTATACGCTGCCATACAGCCTTGTTAATGATAAAATTTGATTCAATTTGTTTTCATCATGCTTTTTAAAAGTAAATAATATATTGACATATATTCAATATTACATTAAATATAATATACATTATTATATTAATAACAAAATTATATTTTGTTAATAACAAAATTTATATTATTTTATTAATAACAAAATTATATTTTGTTAATAACCAAATTTGAGAGTCAAATTGTTGTTTATATGTAAGTTGACCTTGATAGGACAATATATATCTTAAGAAACATGTTCTTGTCTTATTAATGATAAAATTTGTTTCTATCATGCTTTTTAGAAGTAAAAACTGTAATAATATATTTACATCAGTGTTGCATTAAATATAATATATATTATTATATTAATAACAAAATTTGAGAGTCAAATTGATTATGTTCTTGTCCAATGTTGTTAATTATATTATTATATTAATAACAAAATTTGAGAGTCAAATTGTGATTATGTTCTTGTCAAATGTTGTTAGTAATAAAATTTGAGAATTATCATTTTTTTTGGTAAAAAATTAATAATATATTGACATCATGTTACATTAAATACAATATACATTATTATATTAATAACAAAATTTGAAAGTCAAATTGCGACAATATATCTTGAGAGATATGTTCTTGTACTATGTTGCTAGTGATAAAATTTGAGAGTTAATTACAATATATATTATTATATTAATAACAAATTTGAAAGTCAAATTGCGACAATATATCTTGAGAGGTATGTTCTTGTAATATGTTGTTAGTGATAAAATTTGAGAGTTAATTTGTTTTCTAGTGCTTTTTCGAGTTAAAAATAGTTAAAAATTATAAATATTAATATATTATTTATATTTTAATGCCTATGTTGTTAGGAATAAAATTTGAGAGTTAACTGGTTTTCTAGTGATTTTTCAAGATAAAAATTACAAACATGTTAAAATAAGTTTTAATACATCAATTTATATGTCAATGTGACATCTTGTTATAATGTGGTTGTCAATTAAATTGTTATTATTATCCAATTTTTCTTTATATATATATATATATAAACAATATTCCATTTATTAAGAGGTAGCTTTGAAATATTTATAAATGTATAAACAAGATTCCATTTATTAAGAGGTAGCTATGAAATTTTCTTGGGTTCATCTAGGGGATTTCTGGGTTCAAGCTGAGATTGCAGAAGAAAGCATCGACAAAAGCAGAAAAGAAAAGACAAGCAAAGACAATACTTCAAGCTTCATTCTCCGTCGGAGGAAGCCTCTATGAGAAAATGGTATCAGAGCCAGCGGACTCATTTTCAACCCGGGCATGATAATAGACTTATCTCTCTGTTATATGTTTCAATAGTTATTCGATAAATATTTGCGAGAACCGTGTCAAAAGTCTCGGGCCTTTGAAAGACAAGGTTTCCACTTTTGTGACTCTCTTAGTTCTAGCTAGTCATTGCCTGAGCAGTCGGCCAGGAGCCTATTCGAAATTCTCTCAGAGAACTAGAATTAAACGCCCTACTTTTCTGTGCATTGATAGTTATTACTCTTATTTCCTATGGATTTCTCTATGTCCTTTAAAGAAGTTAGAGATGTTGAATGTAGTACTTCTAGAAACAGTCTCAACTTTATGTTTTTTAGCAACCATACAGAATGCTTAAACAAAGTCGATATTGAAGTTGTTGAGTCACAACCCCAAGCTGCATGGAAACTACCAACCATCTCTCCCAACTAAGTGTACAATGATCTAAGTATGTTTCATCTCCACGCCATCTCACGTGTTTTTGTTAAAAAATCCATCAGTCATATCCAGCAAAACAATGATGTAACTCAAACTATTTCTTTACTCAATATTAAAGAAATCCAAGCCGAAGCTAAGAGACACAAAACAAACTATATCCATTTCGGATGTATCTGTGTCGACTTAAATGCATTAGTACATAAAGGAATAGATGCCTATGCCCTTTGTACTATCAGAGATATGACCCACAACAAATTTACTGATTCCCTGATTTGTGGAATTGTGGATCCCTTATCCAATGGTCCTGTGTATTTTGATTGCTTTCCAAACTTCTCAGTTTAGACTTTTGATGAAAACCTTGAAGATATTCTCAAACTCCAAATTCGGACTACTGGCTTTGATATGTGCAACACTCGTACCAATATCTCTATCCATTTGCATGGTTGCTTCCGACACACTAATACTTTATACCCCGCTATGATGCATACTCCTAGCCAACATTCTCAGTCCAATACACTTATTCTTACTAACCCTCTCAACCAAAAAATGGAACACCAACTCATCAAATGGGAAAATCTTTCTTTCCCCTCTCATTGGGTTATTAATATTCCTCGTACCCCACTGCAACATTCCATTACCTCTACACATATACATGAATCTCCTTCCTCTATTGTAATCTCCTTTCCTCCTTATATTCAAAGCATGAGATCTAAATAGGATGCACCCTCTCAATCATCTACATCTTTGTGCTTACATCCCTCCCTCCAACCTCTAGCTTCCTCACTGGGATGAGTACCCTACTCTATCCAATGCCTAGACTGTCACAAATTGGTAACTCTTTCAAGCCTATCTACAACCACAGAAGATAACCAAATCCAATTTGAACATCAATTTCGTAATCCAAGAACAAACTTTCCTCCTCCCAACTCTACAACAAAAGATCCTTGTCCACACCCTCAATGCTCTGAAATTCCTTTTCCCCATGACAATCACATGCTAATGATAACCTCTTCCCCTCCCAATCCAAAAATTTCCCCTTGCCAATTTACTAATTCTATTCCAAAAGATTTAAGAGGACCAACAGTACCAGAAATAAACAAATTTCTTACCTTAATGAAAGATTGCAGAAAAAACATGTGAAAGAAGATTGGATAAAGAACATGCTAAATTGGGATCTCTTTACCCATCCTAATGCTGAACAATTCTCAAACACTACCCCTGATAATGAAAAGGTAGCATTATCAATGGCATAGCAAAATTATATGGACAAGAAAGATATATGGATTTCCTTTTATGAATGGAAAACATAACAAGCATTTCTTGCTACATTTTGCAAGCAACAAATGGCAAACAATCATCTTTTTGTTCTTCCCAAAAATCCTATCCTCGCCCCCCTGGTTTCCTGCCCGGTACAAACTATATCCATCTTTGATCTAGGCAAGGAAATTAGTAGGCTAAAAACTAAAATAAAAAAGGATGTGATACAGGAACATGTTCAACAAATCTTGTCTATTGAACACCAAAAATTCCATGTTCTTCTAGATATCATGATCAAAGGAAAACAGTTTCGGCTTAAAACCTTGCTAGATGCCGGTTCTGATCTCAACCTTTTGAATAAAGAAATCATTCATGTTCAATTATGGCAAAAGACCCACCAAAGTGCCACTGGACTAGGAAACCAACCTACTCGATTGCTCTATGAAATACCTAAAGCAACTATATGTTTCCAACACCATTGCCTATCCATGAAATTCCTTTTAACATAAATTCCAATTGCTTGCATCCTTGGTACCCCCTTCTTTGTTGTTGTTGAACCACATGGCTCCACCAGATTACCTAATAAATCTCCTGGATATTTCATCAGTATTCCCTCTCCAACCAAAACTTCAAAAATCTCCATCCAACTCCCCTTTGTATCTATACCCAAGATATAATCTCATATCCACATAGTCCAGAATAAGGTACTAAAAATAGAAGAATTAAAGGGAAAAAGGACTGAACTCATAATCAAAGAACAAATTGCCCAAAGCCATATACAACAACATATTCTTGAGCTCCAGAGAGAATTTGAAGCAAAGGTTTGCTCAAAAAATCCCATTGCCTTTTGGCACCATAAAAGGCATGAAGTAGAACTTCCTTACAAAGAATCATATGAAGGAACATCATGTAAAAGCAAAGCTATCCCTATGAATGCAGAATACCAAAAGCTTTACTCTAATGAAATACAAGGCCTACCCTACAAAGGACTCATCAGAGAATCCATTAGTCCATGGAATTGTTATGGATTATATGTAAATAAACATTATGAGCAAGTAAGAGGAATCCCTAGGCTGGTCATCAACTACAAACCCTTGAATATGGTCTTAGCTGATGATACATATCCTATCCCCAACAAATCTAGTTTGGTGACCAGAATTGTTGGAGCAAAAATCTTCTCTAAGTTTGATCTGAAATCAAGATTTTGGAAAGTAGCCATAAAGGAAGAAGATAAGTTTAAAACCGGTTTTAGTGTTCCAGCAGGACATTATGAATGGAATGTTATGCCTTTTGGGTCAAAGAATGCTCCTTCAAAATTTCAGAGAGTCATGGATGATGCCCTAAAACAATATTTTGACTGGTTAATTATTTATATTGATGACATCTTGGTATTCTTTTCCTCAGTTGAACAACACTTCAAGCATCTCAGAAGGTTCTTGCAGATGATTCAAAACGCTGGATTAGTGTTCTCAAAAAAGAAACTTGAGTTATTCAAAATAGAGATAAAGTATATTGGCCATATAATCAACAATGATGAGTTAGTCCTCCAACACCATGTTGTTGAATTTGTTGATAAATTTCCAGATAAAATCTTGGACAAACTCCAACTCCAAATATTATTAGGAAGACTCAATTATATCACCCATTTCTACAAAGATTGTGCACAAGACAGAAAGTTGTTAAATGATCGGTTGAAAAAGGAAGTCAGTCCCTGGACAGAGGCACATACCCAAGCCATCAAGAAAATCAAAGCAAAAACAAAAAACATTGCCGCTCCTACATATATCTGATGATGACCTTTACAAGATTGTTGAAACAAGTGCTAGCTATCTTGGATGGGGGGTTGTCCTTAAACAAGCCAGACCTCACAAAGGTAAACAAACTGAAGAAATAGTCTAGTTTGCCTCTGGCCTCTGGTAGGCTAGCGAAAAGAATTATTCTGCATTAGATAAAGAAATAAAGGTTGCTCTGAATATTATCCACAAGTTTGAAAATTTTCTTATCAACAAAAAGTTTCTATTAAGAACCGATGTTGCAGCTATGAAACGGGTCTTGAACAAAGAAGTTAAAAAGGCCAGTGATGCTAAGTTTGCAAGATGGTAGGCTTTATTCAACAATTTTGATTTTGATTTTGATATAGAACATATTCAAGGCACATCCAATAGCATTCCAGATTTTTTAAGTCGAGAACATTTGCAACCCCATACCATGGTTATTTCTGTCCGATGGCAAAATGAAGCATAAGTTTTAGTAATTGTTCCAGATCTACTCAGCTGGGAACAATACAAAGAAGAATGGAGGCCACATTGGGAATCAAGGAGAACACAAATTATAAATCCAACAAGCCGATCTTGTCCACAAAGAATGGTTTCTGAAATACGTACAAGACCAACTTCAAATGTTCTGCTCCCTATCATCACCAAAGCCACACAAAAGGCATATGAAGCCCAAAATGCTTTAAGCCATATCTTCCATGATATTGATCTTATTTGGGAAATCCACAATGATAGAGGATTACATCAACAATATTTTTGTCTACATAGACCAAGGTTATTGCTTCATTGGCCTGAAAAAAATCCTAATATCTACTTCCCGGACAATGATTATAATTATTCCCATTACAAAGATTTATGGTGGGATTTCCTACAGAAGGAAAATGACTTAAAACTAGTTAAGTTTGGAAATGTAAACACTGCTACTGCTAGGAGACCTCCAACTTGGCTAGCAGAATGGTGGGAATCATTTGGCGTAAACAAGAGCGCGGTTGATCCAGATTTGATCTCTTCCATGAGTACTCTCCCACTTCACAGGGTACAAAATCTCTATCAGTATGGACCAAATGATGGAGAAATATTGTGCAGCTTCATCCTAAATCACTTTCAATGGGTTAATAAAACCAAAGCTACTATTCAAATGATCAACGAACAACCTATCATAGTATGCAAACGCTATACTAAGATGTGGAATACATTAACATATGAAGATAAGTTTCATACACATATCGAAAATGACTAACCAAGTCCATTCTCTATCATGTCTTATTGACCGATAGTGTTGTCAATCGATTTCCATGGGTTCACGATACGAACTCCAGTTTGTACAAACTCTTGTCTACCACTTGTTGAAAAGAATCTTGGAAACTCAGAGCACTTCTCTAAATTTTGGCGTGGTTTGACCTGTATTTCCAAGGTACTTCCAAATACGTGGAAAGTTGATTAAAATCTTGGTCGAATGTCTCTTGCATGTTCTCTCCGCCAAGTATGCAATATATCTCAAAAGTAGATTTGATTCCACTAGGATAGTTTGAAGTCTTTTCAACAAAATGATTGCTTTCTCCAGAAATATTGTATATAAGGAGAAGGGAGGTTCATTAGTAGGGGTCTCAGTTGGTCAGTATGAGTCTTCTAAGCTCCCTCTCTTTGAGCTTTGAGTCTTTCTCTTAGGTAGCTTTGATAAGTCTGTGTGATTCTGTCTCAGCCAACACGAACCTAAAGTGGCAGAAGCATTAAGTCTTAGTCTATCAGTTTGTATGTAATGTTTTGAGAGAGAGCAGTCTGTGCTCGAAATCAAGTCTGTAAACCCATGCCATTTTGACTCATATAATACAAATCAGCTTTTGCATGTTTTATCTCTGAAAATTGTCTATCCTCTTGTTTATGTGTATGCTTTTTATTTGCCTACTGAAGTAATGGATGGAAGTTCACTGGAGATTGGTGCCCGAAAGTTCACTGAGAATATTGCCGGAAGTTCACTTAGGTCCTGAAGAGCGTCGTGGTAAGTTCCGCTAGGCAGGTGGCCTCTAAGAGCAGTAAGGCGTTGGGTTGTTCGAAGGTTCAAGCTAGGATTTTATTGGGTTCACCTAGGGGATCTCTAGGTTCAAGTTGAGATTGCAAAAGAAAGCCTCGACAAAAGCAAAAAAAAGCAAAGACAATACTTCAAGCATATTTATTATCCATTTTTTTCTTTCTACATTCCCATATATATATATATATATATATATATATATATATATCGCAATTTAGAGCTATGTGATATATAAACAAGAATCCATTTATTAGGAGATAGTTGTAAACAAGAATCCATTTATTACGAGGTAGTTGTAATTAGGAGGTAGTTGTAAAATGAGGTATCCTACTCTTAAAATATATTATAAAAAAAAAAATATATTATAATAAATGTATATATATATATATATATATATATATATATATATATATATATATATATATATATATATATATATATTATCTTTCTAGTTAATAAATAAAGTTTTGTCGTGTAGTTAATTGGATTTGATTTGGGTGGTTCAGAGTAATTTGTTATCATCTTCATCTCGGTTTAATTCTCGTAAGTGACATGTTAATCTTATAATGAGTATATTGTTTTTTTTTTTTTTTCACATAGAAAAAAACAGTCTCACTGCTATTCTATTAAGAATCAAGTGAAACTATCAAAAATACATATTATGTTTGCATTGTGCTTTTGCCCTATATTCCTCCAAACGGGCTAATGAGAAATCCATAAGTTCTTCAAAACTTTTCTTCGATACATTAAAAAAAACTAAACCAACCTGGGATTTTGCTTTCTTGTCCACTTATATGCATTAGTTCCATCAAAACATTGTCGAGGCCTAAATACTAGGACCAAAAGTATAGTATGAAACTAAAACAAAGGGATTCTGTCGACATGAACCACTACTCCTTCGACCAACTCCTCAATATAAAACCACCCGGGAGGGCAATTCAATGCTTGTTTGGATAGTTGATCGGCAACATGGTTAAAAATTCTGTGAACATGCATGAAGTTGAGACTTTCAAAATTGACTTGCAGCTTTCTGATCCTCTCTTGCAAGGGCCTAAGATATAAACAATTCAATCTTGTTTCACCTTTTATCCAATCGATAGTTGTTTTAGAATCGCCAACGATCATCGAAATTCTCAACGATAACAGAGAAGCAAGAATATAATGAGTATATTGTTGTAATGGCTTCAAGTCTTGTTGTTGATTGGCCTTATGCCCTAAAGATTTTAAGGTTTATCGTGGGTACCATCCTTGAAATGAGGGGAAGTACTCAGGGATTTTTCGGGCTTTGTAACCCAAAGAAAAAAAAGTATTGTTTATAATGTGTGTGTGTGTGTGTGTGTGTGTGTGTGTGTGTTGTCAACTGGGCCTAACTCGAGTGCTTGGGAGTAATAATTATTATCCTCCCCACCTAGGTTATATTACCATCAGTGACACATTGATCTCACATTGAGTATATTATTGCAACAAATTTGAGTCTTATTGTTGATCGATCGTGTGCCTTAAAGATTATAGAGTTTACCCTGGTACCATCCTTGAAACGTGGGGAAGTACTTGAGGGTTTTCCCCAAGCATTGTAGCTTAGAGAAAAAAATAAAAATAAATAAATATAATAATAATAATAATAATAATCTATTTTTAAGGTCATAGCCAAGCCAACACAACAAATTGGTGTATGAGACCCCCTTGTTTGTGGGATAAGGGACCCCCCTCCACCCAACGATTTAACTGGTAAAGTCTACGAAGGTATACATACCCTACCCCCCTCTGGATTTGAACCTGTGACCTCTTAAGAGGAAACACGTGTTCTTAACCATTAGGCCCACTCATGCTGTATAATATATCCAATACTAGGTTGTGGAGCCCGAAAGTGCCTTTTACACACTCAACAACCAACTTTGTGTCCTCATAAACTTGGAGTTTTCCCACTTCCTTCTCAATAGCCAATTTTAGTAAGAGATTCAATGCATGTAATTCTATGCAATCTTACTTCCCAAACCATATATATATATATATA
>JZKD02S1201655.1:0-14737 GCA_000966675.3 Picea glauca
TTATCAAGAAACTCCCTCAGTGATTCATGGCAACACTCGCTAGGGTTCATCCCTAGCCAAGCGCACAAGAAGCCTCACCCCTTCTCGACGACTAGGCTTGGCATGTCCCACCTCGTCCTCCTTTTTGTGCTCTAAATATATTAATATATTAATGTTGTGGTATATTTTGCTTTCAAGAGTGCTTCTCAATGGTCTATTTGTAAATGAGGGATTTATTTATAGTCTACTCACTTCACCCAGATTTTTATGGAATTCAAAAAATCTTGTCTCTGTGTTTCAGCTTTGTTATCAAGCTTATATCGAGTGTTCTGTCTCTAACAAGGCTACTAAGCCTATGTCCTCTGCCCTATACAAAGATCTATATTATTTTGATAGCTGCAAGGTTTGTTCTTTGTGCAACCTTTCATGTAGATGAATGGTTGGCTCCTATGTCCAATTGAACTTACTCCAAAATAGTCATAACATTCCCATGGCAATGCAACCAGTAGGAAAAGGATGACTCAACAAATACTCTATCCAGGTATGATTATGATTATAAGGCTCTGTCTTTGGTGCAACTCATTTACACATAACTACCCAACTAAACTATATCTCTCAACACTCTATAGGTTGAGACACCAACATAGTTTGATGTATGGGTTCATAGCTGATTGTAGTGCTCTTGCTCTCAATATGTGAAGGATTTCAATACCTGGTTGTTGAGAGGTTATTTTCTTATGGTTCCAACATAAATAATAACACTCAATAAACCGAACCTCTGTTGATTCATACAATACATTTACGTAGGTGCAAACAATATGCAGAACTTAGTCGGAATGCACAATTCATATTTATAACAATTCATCTGTTGCAAATTGTGCAAGAAGAAAAACGATAATCATTGTATCAAAGCACCCACAAATCCTCCATTGTATTCATGAAAAACTGCTTATTAAAAGGATAGACGTGCAATCCAAATGTATGAAACTTAGATCCATCTTCTAGAATCAATATGACTATGTTCATAAGATGGTGGTGTTCATCAAACAACAAACAAGATAAACCAATTCATATTATAGCCTCAACATCACAGACATCATTTCTGGTATACATCAACTTTATCCTCAATAAAATTTTATACATCAACTTTATCTTTTTTTTTTTCACAGATATTTGTTTTTCTGGTATGGGAACATTCACAAAAGCATCGTTATAATAATCATAATTGGATCATCTTTTTGGATATGGCCAGTTATATGGTTTTGAGGGGCAATCATGCCCACCGTGGCATCATCTGTTACCCCAAAACAGATTATGGACTGGCAAAGAATCAGTACAGATTCACAGTCTAATCTTGAAAACAGGGTTCGAGTCAGATCTCTATGAGGGGAATGCTCTTATTACTGTTCATCTAAAATGTGGCAGTATGGGCTATGCATGGAAAGCGTTCAACCAAATGCATGAAAGGGATGAAGTGTCATGAAATATCATGATTGCATGGAAAAGAGGCCATGAAACTTTTCTTCCAAATGCAACATGTGGGGGTGAGGCCAATTCACACTACCTTTGCTAGTCTGCTCAGTGCATCTGCCATCCTAGCAAGCATTGAACAAGGCAAGCATCATCATACCTACATCTTCAAAATAGATTTTGGCTCAGAAGTATTTGTGGGCAATGCCTTAATTGCCATGTATGCAAAATGTGGTTACCATATGATGATGCACCAGGCTTGGCAATGGCAAGGGCTTTTGGAGATTTTTGTTTGAAATAATATGGTGTAATTGCCATACCTGAAGTTTCTTACAGGTTGCTGACAGAGAGGGACCAATTTGTGGTTTTTGCATCTGATGGGATTTGGGATGTGCTGAGCAATGAAGAAGTGGTTGAAATCATATCATCTGCTCCTACTCAGTCACTAGCTACAAGAATACTTGTAGAGTCAGTTGTTCGTGAATGGAGGATCTATTCTAGACACTCCTCATAAAGATAAGATATCCCTTGGCCAGTCCCCAATGTTATCCAGTATCTCTTTCCAGTCGAAGGTGCAGGTATCGGTGAATAGATAGGTGTCAAGTGTATCTTTGGGAACATATTCATAAACAGGTATCCCGTGTTCTCCTTCTGCACAGAATCCTCTTATGCGCACCAAGTCCAAGAAGGACTGTATGGGAAAGGTTGTATCAAAGGCTATGGAAAATGTCAATAAAATTATTGAACCAACTCTTATTGGCAAGGATCTAGTAGATCAGACTGAAATCGATAACTTAATGGTATAGGAGCTTGATGGAACTCAAAATCAAAGGGGTCGGTACAAACAAAGGCTTGGAGCAAATGCTATATTAGTTATATCTCTTGCAGCTTGTAAAGTAGGGGATTATGTTAAGAAGATACCTCTTTATGAGCATATTGCAAACATTGCTGGTAACAAAACCTTGGTGATGCCAATACCTACTTTCAATGTTATAAATGATGATGCATCGATTATAGTTGATGAAAATTAGATCGACAATATTAGCCCATCAAGTAACAATGCAAATAGAGACACGTGGAAAATTGAATGGAAATAAAAAGTTATTAATGGACCAACTACACATGGATAATTAATAATCCCAAAATTATGGATATGGAAATAACCATGTTGATCATGGAAGAAAAAGGTGGATCTTAGATCCATTTGTGGATTTGTTTGTTAGTAAGAATGGGGCAACTAAACAAATTTAAGTCGAGAATTCTAAAACAACCTTTTATTAATCCTATTTTAGAAAGTTAGTTCCAAATTTGAAGGCATCAAGGCAACATTCAAAGAATAAAAGAAGCATTTGAAGACTTCTAGTAGGGGAGTAGGTTAGGAATAATCTTGGCAGTGAGAGACACTAGTTCTCTGTAATGAAGCATGTGGGGTGATTATAATTTTTTGAAGATCAAGAATTAATTCATAGATTCACAGCTCATTTTAAATAGAGTTGTGTTTCCTTTCTAATTTTCCGTGTTAATCTTCTCATTGTTCATCTATGTTCTTCTTAGTTAACTTGTAATTTATAGTAAGATTTATATATGCTAAAAACATTAATTTGGTACGACTATCACTATTGTTAATCATACATTGTAATGTCCCCCACCTCTTGATGAAGAGGGTTGGAGAGACTCAGTAGTTTAGCTTTCCCCACTAGACTATAGTCTCAGGCATATTGGGGACAAAGTCAACCAAAAAACATAACATTCTAAAGTTAAGTTGACTTTGTGTGGAAAAATATAACTCAATGAAAGAAAATAAAAGATGAGTTAGGTGAAGAGTTAATCCTAGAGGTTGACTAAATCAACAAATGAATAGACTCGAGCTATAAAGGAAAGGGCAGGGCACACTCCTTAGTCATTCTGGATTATTATCTTATTTGCATTGGAGCTCTTGAGCACAATCAATTTTGAGGGTTTTGAGTCTAAAACCCTAGAGATCAACTTGGTGGTGAAAGATCCCACCTTTCTTGATCCTGACTTGGTCTTGAAGGTGAAATAATCCTCCCACACCATTCTACAATGTTGCAGGGTTTGTTCTACATAAAGATTTCAGGCTAGTACGCAACCTAGGGGGTTTCCAGCTAGGGGGGCGCACCATCTTGGAGAGATTGATTCGATCTGGAGGAAGGAGAAGGAATTTTTTCAAAGTAGCACCTAGGTTCTCTTAGTAGGGTCCCTGGAATCATTATTGGTCTATTCCAGAGGAGATTATCCTTGTAGTTTATTTCTAGAGACTTGGCACAAATTGGAGGAGAGAAGGGCACATTGCTGAAATAGGTTATCAATATTTAGTGGCTCAGATATTCATAGATTGATTTGAGACTTCGCCATCTTGGTAGCATTGGCCCGATCTACATTCTGGTATATTTTGGTGGTATTTGGAGGCTCCTAGAGGGGAGAACGAATCCTCTTTGACTAAATCAAACCAAGAGGGCGCAAACCAGTTGATGATTTGCCTAGTTGGAGGAGCAGAACGTCTCAGATCAGCTTGAGACTTGGCCCAATGGTTTCTATTAGCCCAATCTACATTCTGGAAGAGTTTGGAGGGATTTGGAGGTCAGGAAAGGGAGGGACAAAACTTGAGGGTTTAGCAGCATCCAAAGAAGGGCACAACTCAGCTAGTTGGAGGGATTTTGTAGAGTATTGATGAGGTCTTCTCATCTTCAGTCTTAGCTTTTTTGATGGTGGCCTTTGGAGGCTTGGATCTCTTCTCGGACAACCTTTGGGAGGAAATTATCTTTGTATTGCTTATTATTGTATCGACTGTCAACCCATTTTGATATTATTGGGGCTTTCTTCCAGATCTCCAGATCTCTTGTATTCGAGATCTCCTTACTATCTAAATAAAGGTCATATTTGACATTATTGGTTCTCTACTGGTGTTCTTTATATCTCTTGTCTTGTTTATGATTATATGCTTCAGATCTATTGCTCAATCAATATTAAGTAATCCAAATGCACATCTTCATGAGTACACTTGCAAACACATAANTTATCAAGAAACTCCCTCAGTGATTCATGGCAACACTCGCTAGGGTTCATCCCTAGCCAAGCGCACAAGAAGCCTCACCCCTTCTCGACGACTAGGCTTGGCATGTCCCACCTCGTCCTCCTTTTTGTGCTCTAAATATATTAATATATTAATGTTGTGGTATATTTTGCTTTCAAGAGTGCTTCTCAATGGTCTATTTGTAAATGAGGGATTTATTTATAGTCTACTCACTTCACCCAGATTTTTATGGAATTCAAAAAATCTTGTCTCTGTGTTTCAGCTTTGTTATCAAGCTTATATCGAGTGTTCTGTCTCTAACAAGGCTACTAAGCCTATGTCCTCTGCCCTATACAAAGATCTATATTATTTTGATAGCTGCAAGGTTTGTTCTTTGTGCAACCTTTCATGTAGATGAATGGTTGGCTCCTATGTCCAATTGAACTTACTCCAAAATAGTCATAACATTCCCATGGCAATGCAACCAGTAGGAAAAGGATGACTCAACAAATACTCTATCCAGGTATGATTATGATTATAAGGCTCTGTCTTTGGTGCAACTCATTTACACATAACTACCCAACTAAACTATATCTCTCAACACTCTATAGGTTGAGACACCAACATAGTTTGATGTATGGGTTCATAGCTGATTGTAGTGCTCTTGCTCTCAATATGTGAAGGATTTCAATACCTGGTTGTTGAGAGGTTATTTTCTTATGGTTCCAACATAAATAATAACACTCAATAAACCGAACCTCTGTTGATTCATACAATACATTTACGTAGGTGCAAACAATATGCAGAACTTAGTCGGAATGCACAATTCATATTTATAACAATTCATCTGTTGCAAATTGTGCAAGAAGAAAAACGATAATCATTGTATCAAAGCACCCACAAATCCTCCATTGTATTCATGAAAAACTGCTTATTAAAAGGATAGACGTGCAATCCAAATGTATGAAACTTAGATCCATCTTCTAGAATCAATATGACTATGTTCATAAGATGGTGGTGTTCATCAAACAACAAACAAGATAAACCAATTCATATTATAGCCTCAACATCACAGACATCATTTCTGGTATACATCAACTTTATCCTCAATAAAATTTTATACATCAACTTTATCTTTTTTTTTTTCACAGATATTTGTTTTTCTGGTATGGGAACATTCACAAAAGCATCGTTATAATAATCATAATTGGATCATCTTTTTGGATATGGCCAGTTATATGGTTTTGAGGGGCAATCATGCCCACCGTGGCATCATCTGTTACCCCAAAACAGATTATGGACTGGCAAAGAATCAGTACAGATTCACAGTCTAATCTTGAAAACAGGGTTCGAGTCAGATCTCTATGAGGGGAATGCTCTTATTACTGTTCATCTAAAATGTGGCAGTATGGGCTATGCATGGAAAGCGTTCAACCAAATGCATGAAAGGGATGAAGTGTCATGAAATATCATGATTGCATGGAAAAGAGGCCATGAAACTTTTCTTCCAAATGCAACATGTGGGGGTGAGGCCAATTCACACTACCTTTGCTAGTCTGCTCAGTGCATCTGCCATCCTAGCAAGCATTGAACAAGGCAAGCATCATCATACCTACATCTTCAAAATAGATTTTGGCTCAGAAGTATTTGTGGGCAATGCCTTAATTGCCATGTATGCAAAATGTGGTTACCATATGATGATGCACCAGGCTTGGCAATGGCAAGGGCTTTTGGAGATTTTTGTTTGAAATAATATGGTGTAATTGCCATACCTGAAGTTTCTTACAGGTTGCTGACAGAGAGGGACCAATTTGTGGTTTTTGCATCTGATGGGATTTGGGATGTGCTGAGCAATGAAGAAGTGGTTGAAATCATATCATCTGCTCCTACTCAGTCACTAGCTACAAGAATACTTGTAGAGTCAGTTGTTCGTGAATGGAGGATCTATTCTAGACACTCCTCATAAAGATAAGATATCCCTTGGCCAGTCCCCAATGTTATCCAGTATCTCTTTCCAGTCGAAGGTGCAGGTATCGGTGAATAGATAGGTGTCAAGTGTATCTTTGGGAACATATTCATAAACAGGTATCCCGTGTTCTCCTTCTGCACAGAATCCTCTTATGCGCACCAAGTCCAAGAAGGACTGTATGGGAAAGGTTGTATCAAAGGCTATGGAAAATGTCAATAAAATTATTGAACCAACTCTTATTGGCAAGGATCTAGTAGATCAGACTGAAATCGATAACTTAATGGTATAGGAGCTTGATGGAACTCAAAATCAAAGGGGTCGGTACAAACAAAGGCTTGGAGCAAATGCTATATTAGTTATATCTCTTGCAGCTTGTAAAGTAGGGGATTATGTTAAGAAGATACCTCTTTATGAGCATATTGCAAACATTGCTGGTAACAAAACCTTGGTGATGCCAATACCTACTTTCAATGTTATAAATGATGATGCATCGATTATAGTTGATGAAAATTAGATCGACAATATTAGCCCATCAAGTAACAATGCAAATAGAGACACGTGGAAAATTGAATGGAAATAAAAAGTTATTAATGGACCAACTACACATGGATAATTAATAATCCCAAAATTATGGATATGGAAATAACCATGTTGATCATGGAAGAAAAAGGTGGATCTTAGATCCATTTGTGGATTTGTTTGTTAGTAAGAATGGGGCAACTAAACAAATTTAAGTCGAGAATTCTAAAACAACCTTTTATTAATCCTATTTTAGAAAGTTAGTTCCAAATTTGAAGGCATCAAGGCAACATTCAAAGAATAAAAGAAGCATTTGAAGACTTCTAGTAGGAGAGTAGGTTAGGAATAATCTTAGTAGTGAGAGACACGAGTTCTCTGTAATGAAGCATGTTGGGTGATTATAATTTTTTGAAGATCAAGAATTAATTCATAGATTCACAACTCATTTCAAATAGAGTCATGTTTCCTTTCTAATTTTCCGTGTTAATCTTCTCATTGTTCATCTATGTTCTTCTTAGTTAACTTGTAATTTATAGTAAGATTTATATATGCTAAAAACATTAATTTGGTACGATTACCACTATTGTTAATCATACATTGTAATGTCCCCCACCTCTTGATGAAGAGGGTTGGAGAGACTCAGTAGTTTGGTTTTCCCCACTAGACTATAGTCTCAGGCATATTGGGGACAAAGTCAACCAAAAAACATAACATTCTAAAGTTAAGTTGACTTTGCGTGGAAAAATATAACTCAATGAAAGAAAATAAAAGATGAGTTAGGTGAAGAGTTAATCCTATAGGTTGACTAAATCAACAAATGAATAAACTCGAGCTATAAAGGAAAGGGCAGGGCACACTCCTTAGTCATTCTGGATTATTATCTTATTTGCATTGGAGCTCTTGAGCACAATAAATTTTGAGGGTTTTGAGTCTAAAACCCTAGAGATCAACTCGGTGGTGAAAGATCCCACCTTTCTTGATCCTGACTTGGTCTTGAAGGTGAAATAATCCTCCCACACCATTCTACAATGTTGCAGGGTTTGTTCTACATACAGATTTCAGGCTAGTGCGCAACCTAGGGGGTTTCCAGCTAGGGGGGTGCACCATCTTGGAGAGATTGATTCGATCTGGAGGAAGGAGGAGGAATTTTGGCAAAGTAGCACCTGGGTTCTCTTAGTAGGGTCCCTAGAATCATTATTGGTCTATTCCAGAGGAGATTATCCTTGCAGTTTATTTCTAGAGGCTTGGCACAAATTGGAGGAGAGAAGGGCACATTGCTGAAATAGGTTATCAGTATTTAGTGGCTCAGATATTCATAGATTGACTTGAGACTTCGTCATCTTGGTAGCATTGGCCCGATCTACATTCTGGTATATTTTGGTGGTATTTGGAGGCTCCTAGAGGGGAGAACGAATCCTCTTTGACTTAATCAAACCAGGAGGGCACAAACCAGTTGAGGATTTGCCTAGTTGGAGGAGCAGAATGTCTCAGATCAGCTTGAGACTTGGCCCAATGGTTTCTATTAGCCCGATCTACATTTTGGGAGAGTTTGGAGGGATTTGGAGGTCAGGAAAGGGAGGGATGAAACTTGAGGGTTTAACAACATCCAAAGAAGGGCACAACTCAGCTAGTTGGAGGGATTTTGCAGAGTATTGACGAGGTCTTCTCATCTTCAGTCTTAGATTTTTTGATGGTGGTCTTTGGAGGCTTGGATCTCTTCTCATACAACCTTTGGGAGGAAATTATCTTTGTATTGCTTATTATTGTATCGACTGTCAACCCATTTTGATATTATTGGGGCTTTCTTCCAGATCTGCAGATCTCTTGTATACGAGATCTCCTTACTATCTAAATAAAGGTCATATTTGACATTATTGGTTCTCTGCTGGTGTTCTTTATATCTCTTGTCTTGTTTATGATTATATGCTTCAGATCTATTGCTCAATCAATATTAAGTAATCCAAATGCACATCTTCATGAGTACACTTGCAAACACATAAAGAAACATAACAAACAATAAACAATTAGTGTTCTGAGCAAAACATTTGGCTCAGGAACATTACAGTGGTATCAGTGCGTTGATCCTCCCAGCTTGTGGGGATTAATGCATGCATAAGTTCAGTGGAATTTACATGGGCAGACGCAGGAAAACGACAAGTGAGGTAGAGGTAGAGATGGAAGGGTCAGGTGAGGACAATGCGCCATAGGTTCTAGCAGGTTTCGCCAAGGAGTTACAACACTCCACAAATATGACATAGAGTACCCTTGTACATCATCTACAGGAAACCCAAGAGGTAGTGCATAGGGGACAGACAGAAATGACAGAAACTCTAGAAAGAGTGAATGTTATCTAGGAGAGATTAACGCAACTCCTGATGCAGATGACTCATGTAGGGAAGGGTCCAAAGGTTTATGCAAACATAGAATCTAGTGGATCTCAGGGAGGGACTAGACCTCAACAGGAGCATATCCCTCATTATCACACCGAGCGACATAGCTCTCGAGGTGGTGCACCTCAGGGGAAAACACAAAGTAGGGCCACCTGTAGGCCCTATCTACCCACATTCTTAGATAATTAGCCACAACACAACTATGAGGATGAGATTGAGGATAACTTTGAGAAGTATGCCACAGAGAAACATGCCTTGAGTGTAGGGTTCCAAAGGCAATTCATGTTGGATCAATATTGTGGAATCAAGTTTCGGGGTAAACCTAAGCAATATCAAAGGCCCAACTATGAGTTGGAGCGTAGGGCAGGCAAGATAGAAATTCCTTATTTTGATGGGTCTGCTAAGATGACTGCACAAGCATGGGTGCAGAAGTTTGATACCTACCTAAAACTTAACCCCATGAGGGAGATGGATGCCATCAAATTTTCCACCATGTACTTGGATGGAAAGGCTCATGGTTGGTGGTACCATGGGTTGACCACACTGGGTCACAATCAGATTACATCCTATACATAGTTCACACAGAGGCTCATTGACAGGTTTGACTAGGGGGACCCAAAGCTACCTTTTAGGGAGCTCACACAACTCAGATAGACAAGATCACCAAAGGTTTACATAGAAGATTTCCAGAGACTAGAAGTGATGGTGCAGGATGTGTCTCAAGTGATACTTATGATTCTCTTCAAAAAGAGTTGATGGAACCATTGAGGGGTTGGGTCAAGTATTTTAAGCCTACCAACTTATATGATTCCATTTGGAAAACCAAGGAATTAAGATCGACAACAAAGACGAGATTCACCCCTAGACCTCCTAATCAAGGGGGTAGAGACTAGAGACCTCCTATGTACCAAGGAGGGAGAGACCCAAGGGGTTTTGACCAAGGAAGGGGTCGGATAGATGAATCCACTAGCAGGGAACTGAGGAGGAAGTAGGCGTGCTTCATCTGCAAGGAGCCATGGGACCCAACACACAAATGCATGGGTAAGGCCAAAGCCCAATACATTGAGGTGATTTCAGATGATGAGGAGGATGAATATTTTGACCACCTACAAAACATAGAGGCAGAAAAACCAGGTCAGACAGAAGAGGAAGATGCAAGCCACGACCTTAAAGAAGATGAGAAGGTGACGATTGCATCCATCAGCGGGGTACCAAAATTCAACACTTTTAGGATGAGGGGAGTGCTACAAGGGAAAAACGTCTTAGTTCTGATTGATGGAGGTGCCTCACACAACTTCATTGATTCAACCCTGCTGCAAAAAAGACATATACTGACAATTGAGTTTGAGGGATTTCGTGTAGAGGTAGCAGGAGGGCACACCATGCCTTGTGATAGGTACATTCTAGGAATGAAACTTACTTTGGGCAGACATGATTTGGCACAATATTTCTATGTTATGTACCTTCCAGACACCAACATCACCCTGGGAGTACAATGGCTTAGTACATTGGGGCCAATCACCACAAATTACAAAACCATGGAAATGTTTTTCACAGAAGAAACTGGGAAAAAGGTGGTTCTCAGAGGTATGATAGGAAACACACCAAGGGTGGTGACAACAAAATGCATGGAGGCCATATTCAGGAGGGAAAACATCATTTATGAAGCATAATGTAAAATATCAGTCAAGGTAGACAAGAAGGGGGAAACACACTACACACCAAAGATCAAGAAAATCATGGATAGGCACAACAAGGTCTTTGAGCCTATACCACAAAGGGCACCACCATATAGGGGTTTCGACACATCATAGAGTTGGAGGAGGGTGCGAAACCTGTCATCACCACTCCCTACAGGAATCCCAAGAAATATAAGGACGAAATTCAAAAGGAAATTAAGGAGTTGTTGGATATGGGCCACATCAAGCCAAGTTCTAGTTCCTTTGCATCTTCAATAGTGCTAGTGAAAAAGAAAAATGGGACATTGCGCATGTGCATTGAATACAAGGCTTTAAAAAATAAGACCATAAAAAATAGATATCCCATCCCACAGATTGATGAGCTATTGGATGAGCTCCATTGGGCAGTCTATTTCACAAATATTGACTTGCGCTCCGACTAGCATCAGATAAAAATGAGGAAGCAAGATATCTCCAAGACTGATTTCAGGTGTCACTATGGACACTATGAGTTTTTGGTCATGACTTTTGGGATGACTAATGCACCAACCACCTTCCATTCATGCATGAATCACTTTTTGAACAAGCATCTAAGGAAGTTCTTATTAGTCTTCTTTGATGATTTATTGATCTATAGAAAAACTTGGGAGGAACACCTTCAACATGTGGAATAGATCTTGGCTATCATGGAGGAAGAATCTCTATATTCTAAGGAGTCCAAATGTGAATTTGGAATGACAAAGGTCCTCTATCTAGGACACATCATTGGAGTGAAGGGGGTGCAGGTACACCAAGAAAACATACAAGCTATACTTGACTGGCCCACACCTAGGACACTCACATAATTGAAGGGGTTTTTGGGCATTTGTTGCTATTATAGGAGATTTGTCAAAGGTTTTTCTCAAATTTGCACACCTTTGATCGATTTGACCAATAAAGGGGCATTCGAGTGGAGCCCCGAAACACAGTCCACCTTTGAAAAAATGACGAAAGTAATGAGTACGTGTCTAGTATTGGCCTTACCAGATTTCGCACAACCCTTCACAGTAGAGTGTGATGCCTCAGGAGAAGGCATTGGAGCAATACTTATGTAGAACAAGCATTCTATTGTATATGAAAGCTGAAAATATAGGGGTCCTGAGCTCCTCTATACTATCTATGAAAAAGCGATGCTAGCCATCATGCATGCATTGGCCAAGTTCAGGCAGTATTTGGTTGGGGAAAAATTTGTCATGAGGATAGATCACAATAGCCTCAAGTACTTCCTAGATCAGAAGGACTTGAATGAAAGACAACAGAAGTGGGTGAGAAAAATCCAGGCTTATGACTTTGACATAGAATTTTTCAAAGGGAAAAATAATGTGGTAGCAGATGCTTTATCCATAATACCATCAATTTATGCCATGACCGATATCTCAGTGGATTGGAAGGCCCACCTCTTGGTGGAGTATTCAAAGAACACATTTTCTTGTGAAGTGATGGATGGATAGGTGCAAGATGAAAACTTCAAAATCATGGATGATATTATTTATGACAAGGGCCAAATTTTCTTGGTCCTTGAATCAACCTTCAAGGCCAAGGTGTTATAGGCATGCCATGATTCACCAGTAGTAGGGCATCGGGGATTCCTTAAGACGTATAGGCAGGTACGAGAGAGGTTTTCTTGGAAGGGTCTGAAATAATATGGGATGATCCACATCAAGGAATGCAATACTTGCCAGGCCACCAAAGATGAACACACTCATCCAACATGACTATGACAACCACTTCCCATCCTAGAGCACAAATGGGAAATCATATCCATGGATTTCATCACAGGGTTACCCAAGACTCATGGAAAAGACTACATTTTCATAGTGGTGGATAGGTTGACGAAGTTTGCACACTTCTTTTCCATTGCCACAGATTTTAGTGCAACACAGGTTGTAGACTTATTCTTCAGGGAAGTTTTCAGATTGCATGGGTTTCCAAAAACCATAGTGAGTGACAGGGATAACAGGTTCATGAGCACTTTCTGGCATGAGATCTTCAGGTTAGTAGGTACGACCTTGACACCCAGAACTAGTTATCACCCATAGAAGGATGACCAGATAGAGATAGTCAACAAATGGATGGAAGGATACCTCAGGAATTACGTGGCAAGGATGCACAAAGCATGTGTTAAATGGCTTCACTTATGGGAATACTGTTACAACACCACTCATCATATGTCCATTGGTATGCCACCATTTAGGGCCTTATACAAATATGACCCTCTCTCATTTGTCGAGATTTCCTTCAGTGACAACAGGGCTCCCATGGTTCAGGATTACATTCAGCAGAGTCAGGACATACTCAGAGAATTGAGGGACCACCTACAAAGGGAAAAAAATCAACAGAAGGTAGATGCAGACAAGCACAGGGTTGAGCACACCTTTGAGGTCGGTGACTTGGTATATTTGAGGCTCCAACCATACAGGTAGGCATCCATTAAGAGAAGTGGCACAAAGAAGCTCCAACCTCGTTTCTTCGGTCCATACAGAGTCAACAGGAGGGTAGGAGCCGTGGCATATGATTTGGATTTACCACAGGGAAACAAAATACACAATTTCTTTCATGTTTCATGTTTGAAGAGGGCCATCGGCAAGCATATCACTCCTATCGAGGAATTGCCACCTATGGATGAAGAAGGACAATTGGTACTGATACCATAGGATATACTTGAAGTCAGGGAGAAAATGATGAGGAAAATAAGCATTAGAGAATATCTGTTTAAGTGGAAAAATCTACCCATGGAGGATGCCACTTGGGAAGGGGAGCATTTGATCCAGGAGACAAGTCCATAATTTCTTTTGGGCAAGCAATTTCTAGCAGGGGAGACTGTAATGTTTCCCACCTCTCGATGAAGAGGGTTGGAGAGACTCAATAGTCTAGCTTTCCCCACTAGACTATAGTCTCAGGCATATTGGGGAAAAAGTCAGCTATAAAACATAACAGTCTAAAGTTAAGTTGACTTTGTGAGGAAAATGATAACTCAATGAAAGAAAATAAAATATGAGTTAGGTTAAGAGTTAACCGTAGAGGTTAACTAACTCAACAAATGAATAGACTGGAGGTATAAAGGAAAGGAAAAGGCACACTCCTTAGTCATTCTATATTATTATCTTATTTGCATTGGATCTCTTGAGCACGATCAATTTTGAGGGTTTTGAGTCTAAAACCCTAGAGATCAACTCGGTGGTGAAAGTGTTGATTAAGGTTGGTTGTTATTGATGTCAACCCTTGAAGAAAGCCCAGTAGCACAAAGGTTTAGGTAATGGACCCAAGTTTGTTTGATGTAAAGATGACTCATTATTTTCTTTTCATGGTTGATAATAAGTAGAAATGGATGAACTCCAAAGTGGTCCCCTTATGGTGAAAGCCCTCACGGGAAGACGCTTTATAGATTGAGTTATCCTAGAAGTATGGTTAGAGAACCCATTCTTATTTGTGGAATAATGAGATGAAGGTCAGTGAATTTTTCAGTGAAACTATCCTATATGGATAGTTTTTTTCATGCCATTTTTGGTGGTATGTGGAACGTCACATAACTCCTCACGGTTAGAGAGTTATGGCCATGAAAAGTTGGAGAACCCACGTTTGGGTAATGGACTCAAGTTTGTTTGATGGATAATGGTATGAGTTTTGATATATTTGTAGGTAATATTATTCTATATGG
>JZKD02S1201655.1:14747-34356 GCA_000966675.3 Picea glauca
GTCTGTTCATTGACTCTCAACGCTAAGAAATCTCCAAATCCAAACTTTGGACTCAACACTCATTCCCATCTCCTTCTCTATTTTGGAGACATTCCATCTTGGTAGTCATGAAGCCAAGTCAAATGTTGGTATTATTGTTTAGTGTGACCCCAACATGCTTCCATCATATATCAATCCCATGAAAGGAAGTGTGGCCTACCTTCTCTTGCCAGGATCAATTGCTTCTAGGCATGTAAACAACTTTCTAGTTCCTGAACATGCTTGCAAACACATCATGGAGTTCTCAAGAAATCCTCAAAATAACATTAACCTCTATGCACCAATATCTATCACATATTCTGATCCAGGTGGATCTCAGTGGCCATCCACATTTTCAACTGAATCAATGTTTTCGAGCATGTGGTTTTGATAAACCATGATATTCACCCTTTTGATGGGGAATGCAATGTAATGCCATCTCCATTTGTTAATTACATCAATCATGTAATGATTGCATAATGGTATTTTGTACATTCCTACATCATCAATGCACCAGATCCCATCAGAACTCTACAATTAAGCATGCTTGGGCTAGAGTAGTACTAGGATGGGTGAACTCCCGAGAAGTCCTAGTGTTTTACATGCCTTAAAATTTTTATAAACTTAGACCAATTTATCCCACATACATCATGTATGCTATTCTCCTCTCACTCTCTCATATATAATCGAGATGAAGGAGGTCCTTTGAGCATGAAATGGAGTGTGATGTAATTCTTATTGCAAATGAGTGTAGCCGACATGTATTTCTCTTCAGAGATAAGCTACCACCATTCTAGTCAGTTTATGTTCTACATTATTGTGTTAGTCATTAATAGAAGTTGGGTTTCATTGTATTTATGTGTTCTCTACTATATTTTCATTTGTATCTCTTTTTGTTCTCAATATAATCCATATCAGTGGTATCAGAGAAATCCACTCCTTTTTATTTCTTGGTGCATGTCCTCAACGAGGTTAGGGTATAGAGAGTTGGGTCTTGAGATAGTTTTTCTTTGGGTTTACCACTTTCACTAACCTAAGTGACCTCCCATGGAGGAAGAAAAGAGAGATGATAGAGAAGAAGATCATTTCAAGACATTTCTCGAGGGATCCCTCTTGTGACAAAAGAATGATATGATGGACAACTTTGTTCATATCCTTCGAAAAATACAGATGGTGACCAAGGCATCTTCAACAAGTAGCCATTTTGGAGGTGCAACACCCTTCAAGGTACACATTAATTTTGATATACCCTTATTTGAAGGCCAAATAGATGCAAATTCTCTAGAGAAATGGTCGAATCTAATAGAAGGTTATTATTCTGTCCAAAATTTTTCCAATAGAAAAAATATCACCTTCATGCTCCTTAAATCCCTTCCCCATGTCAAAGCTTGGTGGGAAGGTTACTGGGAGAATCACACCACAGATGAATCTATGCCATTCGGGAGAGAACCCACCTAGGAAACCTTTGTGGATGCCCTCAAGGAGGAGTTCTACCATGTTAGAAGCTATGATGACAAATATATGAGATGGATGACTCGCATTTGAAGAGAGACTAGATAGTGCCAGAGTATAGCAACATCTTCCATACCCTATGCTCAAAGCTAGGTATTTAAGATTCTGAGAGACAACTGGTTTTGAAGTACTATAGTGGCCTACACAGGTACATCCAAATAGAGATGGATTTCTTGGACATCTCCTCATTGGGAGTTGCTTATCGATATGTTATCAAAATTGAGCAAAACTTTAAGCAATGAAATAAGCGAGAGTTTGTGTCTACAAATCCACAAAAACATAAGCATGGAAAAGGTGGCCATAACTCATAGAACAATGGATAGAGAAAGGAAGGCCAACCTCAATACAACTAGTCCAAGTCGTAGGAAAATAAGGGTAGCGAGAAGACAAAGAAGGACTTTGGAAATTGGTGTGAGTTCTACAAAATCCCTTGACACAACACAGATGAATGTCGTTTGAAACAATAATTGTTGGTCGAGATTAAAGAAAAGTATTTGGACCTTGACTTAGAATCTGATTCAGAATAGGGAAAGTGGATCATCGATGCAGAACCTTGTGCTACCATCGCAACCACAAATATCCAACTAGATGAGTTGGAGGAGCTTGAGGAGGGGGAGCGCATCTTCCATTCACAGATGTGGGTGAAGGGGACTCCACTACATTTCATTGTTGACATAGAGAGCTTGAAGAAACTAATATTGGCAGAGGTCATCAAGTGATTGAAGCTTCCAATAATTCCACACCCCCAACCATACACCATTGGTTGGTTGAGCCAGGGACGAGACCTTTGTGTCTTCCAACAATTCTGCCTATCCTACGACATGAATCCCTTCAAAGATGAGGTAATGTGTGATGTTTCTTGAAGTTTGTGATGTTTTTTTAGGACAACCATATATGTGGAATATTCGCACTATTTATGAGTCTCGGTCCCATGGTGTCATTGTTACTCTAGAAGATCATTTCTACAGGATACTAGAGATAGCTACGACTACTACCATTTCATTTATAATGAAAAAATAGTGCCGCAAAGTAATATCTCAGACCACAAAGTTTTCCCTCTTCATAATATGGTTAGAAGGTGAACTTCATCACTGAAACCACCACAACCTTGATCCAAGAACTTTCTATACAAAAAAGAAGGTCGACAATATTGTAGAGGAGCAAAATGATATACTTTTCACCTACGAGGGTGCCTCTACACTGCCAAGTCAAGCATTTCATTGACTTGGTGCCCAATTCTCCCTTACCCATTGGTCTAATATATAGATGCTCCCTTCTAGAGAATGAGAATATTACATATTTTTAACATAACTATAATACAACCTTTCATATCTCTATTGGCCATGTTATCGTGGGATTTGTACTTATGAAAAGCCCAACATAAGACCCCAAATATTTCATAACTATGGAAGATCCTATAACTGTCACCTTAGTAAGAAATTCCCTCGTTTTAGTGATGGAAGAGGTGCACCACAAGGGAGGCTTCCCTAGTGACCTCAAGGGATCAAAGTAGCAAGTATAGTAGACAAGTCTACCCCCCCCCCTCTTGATCACCGAAAGATTGGTCTAGGTCAAGGTAGTAGAATATATATGAAGTTGTTTGAGTACTTGCTCAAAACATGAACAATTTACAACATATATATGATTATTTCCAAGTCCAAACATGCAATTAATACCTTTTAAAGACACTAGACAAGATAAGTTGCAATGGCTGTTATAAATTTGCAGCAATAAACAATGATATAACAACAATAAGTGATTTATAATAAAAACAACATTAATGCTTAGAAATGCAACAATTGACCATGAAAAATTAGCATACATCCCCTCGAATGTTATCCAATTGTTAGATGCACTTTCTGAATAAGTTAGCCACCTTTACAAGAGTGTATGCAACAAATTAGAGTGTTATCAGATGGTTGTAGCAAAATTTGGTAACAACAACAAATTATCCAATGAGTTTGCCAATGTTACTATTAGTTGGGTTAGAAGAATGCTTAAGAGGGTGGAGAGAATGAGTTTTTCAAACAATTCACCATGAGGATACTTTAAAACTAGTGCCTTTTAAGGGTTATGGAGTCTTATAGTAGTAAATGAAACTAAGCTTGAAACTTGATTTAGTTGTGACCAAGAGGTAGGATTCAAGCCCTAAGGTGCAAGCACATTTGGACCTTAGGCTTTGAATCTTGAGGAGAATGATTTCTAGGGTGCAAGCACATTTGGGCCCTAGAAATCATTCCTCCCTTCTTATAGCTTCAACTAAGTCAAAAATCAAAATTCTAGGGATAAAATCCGAAAGTGATAACACTTTATGGATTTAAGGTTCTAACCCTAGAAAGGACTCTTTCACAAATTTTGGACAAAAATCACCTTGTGAGAGGAAGAAGCACTTATGTTCCTCTGTTAGGGCTTGACCAAGAAAGACGTTTATCATGAAATATCAAATTTACCATGAAACATTAATAGGATAAGAATAAATTGCAGAAAATTCACTTACGTCATCCAAGAGACCACAATATAAAACCCTAATTGCATAAATTCTCATCTAAAATCAGCAAAAACCATCCACAAGTGACCTTCCAAGCATAACGCATAAGAGGAGAAGAGATAGTAACATTTAGAGGGTGAAAATTTCAGAAGTACTCTTACAAATGGTGAGAAGTTATGATAACAAAATGTAAAGTGAGGGTGGCCTTCTTATATGAGGCCACCCTAATACATTTGTCCACACAAATTTGTCAACAACATAATTCAAGTGGGTTTGAACCCTTTATTTTCCTCTAACATAATGCCAAAATACAACAATACATCACAAAACCCTAAAAAGGGTGATGTCATGCTCTAGAAGGGTGACATTAAGCTAGGAGAGGGTGACATCATGCCTCCAAAGGCCAAGTGACATCCTCCAAGGATGAAAGAGTGTGAAGTGAGGTGTCTCTTCACCCAAATCCATGCCAATCATCTCCGATACCCATCCATCCATCAAAACCTTAGCCACAAAGATGACGCCAAAGGCTAGAAGGTGACATTAAGGGACTCAAAAGGCCACGCCCAAGGCTGAGAGGGATGCAATCACATCTCCAAGTGATTTCAAAACACATGCTACTACAAAGACCTCCATCCTCCATGCACAATATCCCTGGGGTACTCTTCCTAGCATGTGGGGCTTCCAGCCCATATGCGTGGCACAATGACCATAATTTCTCAAACCAAGCCCATCTGTCCATCATCCAAGGTATTGAGAATGTGAGAGACATTGTTTGAGGTTGGTTAGTCACTGGATGACCCACTTGTCTCCATCACACATGTTGAATCCCTACAATAAAGGCACAACATCTTAGATACAAGTCCAAGATGTCCCTCAAGAACCATGGCAGGGGCATTCAAAACAAGCCAAAGTATAAAACATGGTTAACCAAAGTTCACAAGAAACATTAGTCCTCGAAGCATACAAAGTAAGTTGCAACTTAAGATAGAATCCATGTAAGATAATTCACTGTAGTATCCCCTTCAAGAATCACACAAGCCCAACACCCCGTGTGAGTTACCAAGTTTACGTATGGGAGGGCCTTCATCCAACCCTATTAGGTGTGCCACATAGAAAATAAATAAAATAACCCAGGTATAGGGATAGGTCTCGAGAGTGATAAGGGAAAGAAAAAACCCACCAATAGTAAGTGTATAAATGATATGGTTTAGGGATTACTTCATGGCTTATTGTGTTAATCCATCTCTATGAGAACCTTTATGGAGGGTGTGCTTTCTCTTGAGTTACCCCATATTTGCATGCCACCTTTTTACAAACCCATTTTTCTTTTTTCTAGTCCATGCTTTCATTTATATTTGCAAATTTGCGGGTCCCCTTTATATAGGGTTTAAAGATATAACACTTTTTTGGGACTGTGCGAGCACTGAAAGAGTAGAGCTCAAGTTGGATTTCCTTTTGGTGGCCCTGCTTCACTACGTTCACTTTCTTTTCTAGCATCATTTTCTTATTCTTTTATAGTAGCTGCAAAACAACCTCCTGGCCTTCAACCCGTCTTCTCATGAGAGAATGGACCATAGCCGAATTTTAGGATATGTGAAAGGCTTTAAGATGGAAGGTGTTAAGTATGTTCGAGAGTAGAACGTTACCCTTGGGAGCCCCCCCCGCAATATTACCTCTTTTCCTTGGGCCATGACAACATAGGACTAGAACATAGAAGCTTACCACCAAGGTGAAACAAGGCAACTGACACAATTTCCCAAACCAATGATTCATTATCCAACTTCAACCAAATATCCTCATCCACATGCCCGAAAAATTAAGCACAATAATTTGCATGAAATAAGGACTGACAAACCTCATGGTGACAATAACTTATCATCTCCCATACTATGGGTTGCTTGAATGTGATGAGATTTAGTTGATCTCTCCTGGGATGCAGATAAGGGGGGCTGTTGGGCTACCATCTATGAACATGTTTACCATCACCATCATGGTGTAGATCATGTTCTCCATTGTGAGCCTCGAGACATGATCTCCTCCAGTTACCCCTAGGCATGGGGGGTAACATCTGGCTCCAACATGGGGACATGTTCTCACCATAGAGAGGATGAGAACCTCAACATATCTTTTCCAATACCTACAATCCTGTACCCACTTCAAATTAAAAAACACTTTAGAAGTATTTTTTGGTGGATATGATCCACCAATTGCCAGTGATAAATCCAAAACCATGCTGAAAAGAAAATTTTCGTTAGATTCAAAATTATAAAGCAAAATATTCAATGTGCAAATTCCTAACATGTGTTCATTATGTATAAACAAAGATGCAATATATGTAAGAAATATGCCTATACTATCATGAATGCATTATGCAACATATATACAAATTTAATGCAAAGGGCAATTTCCTAACCTACCTACCCTAATATATGTTTGTTGAATTCTAGGTATAATCATATGAATAGTGAAACCATTCTAGCATTGTCTCAAAATGTCTACCCATGTGCTTCATCATAAACCAAAACAAGGATAAGTCAAGCCCAAAAAGGTCATGAGTCAGGACATACACCATATCGTAACTAGTCATAAAATCCCACTCATAGAGGTGGGTGGGAGGGACAAAATCATGCAAAGAGGTATCACCACAACCATGCCCTATCCATCCCAGGACAAGACAAAAAGAATCAGACAAATGAAGATCCCCATCCTCATATACCAAGCTAACAATCGAAGATCGAGGATGGAGGATAAGGAACCTAAGGAAAACTCAAAGGTTTCCCATGGAGGAAGAGAGAGTAGGGTAAGGTATCAAACCTAGGTTAGTGAAATTTTTTTTCTCCCAACCCAAAGTTTGTTGATCTTGTGTGTGAAACTTAAAAGGTATGAAACAAACCATAGGTTGAAAACAACGTTGTCCTACTGGAAAATGACTATCATGAGGAAAAATCCCAACCATATCTATAGTGGAACATAAAGGTGAAAAAGGAAAAGGATGAAAATTTTCATCACAAAAATATTTCTCTAGGATAATCATGTCCCTACCCTCATCGAGGTTAGAGCACAACGATGGCTGAAACTCTTCTTCATAGAAGTGATCAAAAGAGTATGTATCAAACCTCCTATGATAGGACTGGAAATCATCAAGAGAATGCTACAATAAATCATCCCTGGGTGGTTGGAACAAATTTGTAATCATGTCATCTTCATGTTGTCAAACACCTGAATCAATAGTAATCACATGTGGTTTCTCTAAGGGAAATGATTGAAAATGACCTTCAATGTCATAAATGAGATCTCCATTAAGACCAGAATGAATGACATCCCATTTACGTCTCCAAACATGTATAAACTCATCAATATTGTTAATCTCATCATCATTTTCATTATAGAATAAAGGGTCCAATGTATCAAAGGGTTCCTCTAGCACATCTTCATTTTACCTTTCATAAAATGTGTCAACATCGAAAACTTGAAAATGAGTGCAATTTACCATGTTTTTTTCTTCTTGTGCAGGAAAAATGGAGGCTTGGATGACTTCATCAAGTGGAGGAGAAAATATCAGAGATTCATCTTCATGAGGTGCCTCTTAGTGGATTAGGTCTCCAACAAGGTGTGTTTCATCAAATTGTTCCTCTTCAACATATTCAAAAGGCAACTCATTTTCTTCTTGATAATGTTCTTGATGACTCACCTCTTCAGGTTCTCATTCTTCAATCAAGTCTTCATTGTCTTTAATAAAATCATGAGGTAATTCTTGCTCCCCTTCAAGGGGTTGGTAACCCTCTTCATGAGCTTCTTCCTTGGGTTCTTTCCTTGGATATGTGCAATATTCTTCATCCAAGGTGTTGTTCCTAAGATTAAACTTAAGGCTCAATGAGTAATGTCAGGCATCAAGAAAGTTCAAAGAGAGTATATTTAGAAGTGCTTTTTCTACCTTAGTTATATGAGAAAAATTCCTTAAATGAAATTAACAGTGTGGCAACACAGAGGCCGTATTTCGTGTCTCAGTCAAAATTGTAAATTCAAATGATGTGAGAGAAAACTACAAAACTGTGAAACAAAGCAAGGCATCAATTGCTGAAGAGTATCACCTTGTTACAGTGGAAGAAAATAGATAGTGTAACCTCGAATAAAGTATAAGATACAGTAATCCACACAACTCCCAGGTCTTGATTTACTCACAATAAATGTAGAGGAAAAAATGCTTACTTAATAAATTACGGTTGCAATACGATTACAGTATTTGTTGTACTAAATTGAAATGAAACATTTATCAAGGAATAATAAAGAAGTGTTGAGAAATGGAAAAACAAAAGAAACACATAACCCAAACTAAAAAAAATGTGGAATCTTTGTCTTCACTTGTATTAATACTCAATAAGGAGAGTTTTCTCTATTACAATCGGCAATAAGAAACCTTTAATAGATCTTCAATCTATGTATTTATACACAATCGTCTCAACTCAAAACGACTGGAATTCTCATAATTTAAAATAGTAAATCTCTGAAATAAGAAAATAAAGCATAGAAAATGATGAGATTTGTTGGCAATCTCTTCATCTGCTGGCCAAAACCCTTCTGTCTTTTGGTATTCTGACATAATGTCCTGGTCATCATAGCTTTGTTGCCATTTTTCCTTTCAAATATATCCAATAATGTGATAGCACTTTCTTACTTGTTTCCGGATGTGTTGACCTTCCCATATTCAATGCATTGGATGCATCTACTCACCAATTTTACCACCAGCCCTGAAGGTTCAATTGCTTGATTTGCCTTGAAAGTATACAACTTCCTCTCTACTTGAGGAAAATTTTCTTGTATCCTTTTCACTCCTTGAGATATGACCTGTAATTGCAAGCTTGGGTTTACTATCCATTTATTTATTTGAAGGAGATCAATCTGGTTCATTTTCTGAATAGCCTCCAGGGCCTCTTCCTTGCTTGTTCTGGAATTATACTGGTTCTTTGCTATATCAATTTGACCTAGGGATTCAGATATATAATTTCCTTCAAAATCAATTAGTCCTTTTTCTATCAAGGACAATGCTTCTAGACAAGCTTCATTTACCTCTCCTGCAAGTCTTTTGCTTTTTGCTAGATTGGTTTCCCATGCTTTTAAAACTATATCGCCTTTTATTTTTTCTAAAAGAGAAAATCGGGGAACCTCTAAGACATTATCCTTTGGTACTAATAAGACAACCTCATGAAACTTAACTCAATATGAATGAGCTTATATTTCTTTGATGTAGATGTCTTTCAGAGAAAAATCAACTGCCTGGTACAATTTTGGATGGCCTCAACCTTCATGAAGAGATCTTGCTGGGCTATTTCTAGATTTTCGTCTACCTCCAATGCTTGAGTCAAAAAATATGATACCTCTATTAATGTACCTTCGTTCAAGTCTAACCTAGCTTGCAATTTCTTTATTATATCTTCTTGTTGCGTGATCAAGCCTTTGTTGTCCTGTGAATTCTGATGGAGCTCTTCAAGGTTAGCTTGCAGTTGTTGAATTTGATGCCTGTCATAAACTATGATCTGTTCTAAATATCTGTTCATATTATTTTTCACATCCCATTCCATAGTCATTATCTTATCTTGCAACTTCCCTACCAACATGTTTATCTGTCTTAGTTGCTCGGTCAAATTTCCCACAGACCACTGATTTGTAGTGGAAAATGCACCTAATGAACCTGCCATTTCTTTGTGAATTTTGAATCATCTCGGTTCTGTCCATCGTACAACATTCTTTTCCTTTTGACTATCGATCCATCTTTATGATGTGTTTCTCGTTTAACAATAGCCCTCCTTTTCTTGCTAAAGAAGAAGTCTGAAGGAGGCATTTCTTCAGGTGCAATTGGGGTGAGATCATCTATAAAAATAACTTCGGAACTTGGGTTTCTGAAACTTAACTGCAATGGTGTCAATGAACTAATAGGGGAACCTATTTCCATGGATGGTTGTTTCTTAGCGGTTTTCACAACAAATGTGTCTGGTGTAGAAGGAGACATATTTTGCCTCTGCTTTAGAAAAGCTTCGATATAAGACTTTGCTTGAGTGACCAATGTGTTTAGTAATGAAGTCTCCAACTCCTGCATTAGAACTTCAGTGCTCTTTGGGTTTTCCTCAGTATCCTATTTTCTAGAGCTCCCTGCTCCAAAACCCGGAGGTACAGTTTCCTATGTAGGCGAGGTGGATACCGATTCTCCTTGTAGCACTTTCGGTAGGTTGTTTCGTCTGTGTTTTTTAAAACTAAAGAATCTGGCATGTTGGTCTGGGGAAAGAGTTTGGACTTTGTTCAACACTTCCTTGTAAGACCTGACTCCCTTCAATACTTCATCATGTGGGGAATTCTCATGCATATATATCTTCAGGTTGTATTCAGACAATAGATTTTCCACAATTTTTTGTGGATCGTTCCTTTTAAACTCGATGTCAACCAACTTGAAATCCTCGATAATTTATACCTCCCCTTTGGAGTGACCTAAGTCTAATAAAGAAAACATACCAACCTGAAGAAGGAAGGTAGGCCATACCTTTTTCTGAGCTACTTTCAGCTCCTTGATAATTCCCCCTGTCACTATTTGATAAGACACTTCTCGACATACTAGCCGATCTGGTAAAAACTTTGGGAGAGCACGAGAAGGGACTGAGCATCCGAAAACCCTGATGGAAGAAAATTTTTCTTTGATGTACAAATCCACTATTCTGCCTAGGTTTCCCATGATTCTGTTTGAAATTCTGGGGGGTGGGAAACTGTATAGGGTGATATGGATAGGCACCACTACATAATGGAAAATTTCGTAGAAGAAATATCTGGCCTTGTCTTCCCACAACTTGGATTGATAGAAGTGGATAGGTTCAACACTGGTTGGGTTCCAGCTCCAGTTCATCAGAGGGAAAGGGGTCATAAAGAAAATAACATCCATGATGTATGTATACATATAGAAAGGGGCAAGTTTCCCTTTGGACTTTGCCAATTGGTACTCTGTGATTTCTTTAGCCAGGTTGTTTGATAACATATTGGCCCAGTTGAAAGAGTATCCCTTGGCCACCTCGTGCATAATTGGCACCCATGCCAACGAGAAATGAGTGGATCTCTTCTTCCCGAATAGCCTACATAGCATCATAACCACACAAATCATATGGGCTTCTAATGATGCTGTGGCATAAATGTCGTGAGTGTCGGCTCTGAATTTCTCTGGGTGCCCCCACCAGGACTTGATTAAATCAGGGTAGCCTTTATCATATTTCATACACTCATGTTTTTCAAACTTCAGCATGAATGCATCGTTTTAATTATATTTAGAATTGAGGGATAGTTTATACATTACTTGTATGTGTTCTGGTCGAAAATACCCAACAACAACCTTTTGAGAGTTGTAAATTCTCCTGGTTTGAATGTCGACGTTTTCCAGGGCCCAACCTATCATGTCGTTATACGACATGAGTCTCGGCTTCACAACTATTTTGTGAAGCTTTGAATGAGATATATCCCTGAGTTTATGTTGCATGAGTTTCTCATACTTCGTCGCTTGAATCCTCTGGGCAATTTATAAGCTCATGTTATAGAATATCGAACACCTGTGTCCAAGATTTCATAGTTTCAATGGCTCTTGGTGAGGTATATGACATAATGTCCACATTCAGGTTTGCATGCACCTTCACTAGTTGTTTTAATCATCTTCCGTGGTGCCATGATATTGATAAAATCAGAACGGGGTTACCTGTTACAGGGGGATGCATGAGCTTCGTAGTTGGATAAAACTTACTGTTCTGCAAGAATGAAAATAGAGTTCAAAATCAAGCATTCTTATTCACCTCAGGCACATTGATTGTAGTATACCCTTACTTACGACATATTTATTGATCTTAATGGGAACGTATACCTGGAGATTTAGAATCTATGTTGAAATCATTACCATTGATTCGTGATAAATACCATTAATATTGGTGGTTCACGATCGAGAGTTTTGGATGAAACATACTTGAAATTTCCCGAATAGTGAATCCGTGAAAGGTTAATTACGAGAAAATATTTTTTAAAACATTAATTAATTGTGTTTAATCGTATTCAAACTTCAGGATTTTTAGAAGTAGTTCAAGATAGAATTAGCGAAACCCGAAACTGCGAAATGATTAATTATGAGATAATTGTTTTTAAGTTTTAATTAATCACATTGAGGTTCTAGTGTTTTAGAAGTTTGGACTTCAGATATTTTAGGATATGATGAATTGTAAATGTCCGAACTCCGAACAGGGAGGTTGTTAATTATCCTTTGACCAAAATTAACTTAAATAATTAAGATTTAACATTACGACATTTTACTGCTTCGTAGATTTGCGAGTTAGCTCTTTGTTATATTTTCGAAAGGCCATTACCCATAGTGATGTGTCAAAGATGATGTCATTCTAGATGACATGTCGATACCAAGGGGTGCCATGTATTAACCTAGCGAAGATTCGAAAGATAAACATGTACTATGATTCGTATCCTTTAAAGGTTTATGAAAGAGGGATAACATACATTTTCGGGTTTCGGGACTTTAATCATGAAGACCTATTGAAACGCCCAAAGCATGAAGCTATGAAGTGACCTTTAGTGATTTGAATCTTTAACAATCAGTCGGCTCCAAAACTATAGGGAAAAGGGGATCGATTGATCAATTGGGGAACTTCATCAACGACGTGTATCATGCGCACCTTATGACCATAAATAAATTTGATTTAGACTTTGAAAATTGATTTCAGAGTTGTTACTTTAGGAAAGATGAAGTTGAGAAAGTAAAGCTCAAAGTTTAGGATTATATGTTTTCCAACATAGGCTCCATTTGGGGATCGCGTCTCCCCGTGAGGCGTGGAATAACAATAGACCAAGTGCCTTTATTGGGTAAATGGAGTCATCATTGTGTTTCTGGGAAACACCTTTGGAGAAAAAATTATACAGAGAGAAATCAGACTTCAGCCGAGTCTCGAAAAACCTTCAAAACACAATCAATTATTTATCTAAAGTTAGGCTATCAATAGTTTCCTTTTCCTAAAACTGAGTTTCAATTTTCTTAAGATAATCAAAACAACTTTAACTGAAGTATTAGACTTTGTTTGATTTCATTCGCATCAAGGCAAAGTAATATTAACAATTTGTCCAGGGAATCCCTTGTCGGTTTAGAATGTAAATATTACCGGAAAGAGAACTATATACCAGAGTATGTTTATACATGTGTGACAACCTTATAGACATCATAGATATTGCTTCACTGCCAACGATCCTGTTCAGTACCTCGGTGAATTTATCTGTGTCTCCCATTGAATTTCCTTTCACCACTTCAATTAGCATTTTTGCATTTTATTGAGATGAGGGCAATCATTACATGAATTTCCTTTCATTATCTCTTTTGGGCACAATAGGGGCAATCGATTTACAAATTTCCTTTGACCATTGGTCTTGGACTAGATGGGGGAAATCATTTTATGAATTCCCTTTCACCATTTGTCTTATATTTTTTATAATTTTGCAGTGGGGGAAATCAACTTGTATGTATCATACATGGATGATATCTTCTTAAAATTTAACAGTGTAGGCATGACAACCATTTTTTATTATACTCTGGACTAAATCTCTCCCGATCTTCAATACGTCGTTTCCTATAGGGAAGATTTTATGGGGAATTTTTATTTTTTAGGGATTAGCCTTGAGCGAATTGATCAATTAAAATATGTTAAAAGAGATAAAGTTATCAGGATTATCCTAGACATGCTTTCTTTCAGTTAAAATCAGATGAACATAAAGATTTTTTTCTGACCTTGTTTTAAAGATATGTTTTTAAGTTATCAGAGTCAAGGTGATTTTTTTTTTCTTTCTATGAAGATTTAAGTACAGGTAGTGAAAATCAGAATAGAGTAAAAGCTCAAAGATAGGAAAAATGAAATAGTACGAGGACTCAGAGGGTATGACACAAGAGAATCTCATTTCCACACAAATTCACATCTTGATTATCAAGCTTCTCTTTTTAAGTCTTTTTTTATTCTTATTCTTATTTTCTTTTCTTTTTATTTCATTTTTGTTTTATTTTCATTTGATTTAGAAATCCACAGATTTATACTTTTTTGGTTTTTGATCAGGTGATTATATTTACATGAGTAGAACCTTGTTTATACCCGATATGATTTCTTTAGAAATTTATCTTGAACAATAAGCATAGAATTTTATACCTCGAATTTCATTTACATTTTCAATCAAACCAATTATTTATTCATCACCTATTTTGAGAGAAAACAAATGTTTTGAAAACTATGCGTTGATTTCCAATACCTCCTTATTTCTCATCTGATAATAAGTATTCTGCAAGAGCATAAAAATAAAAAATCAGAAAATTCCGCAGAACGGAAATGATATAAATATATTTTATTTTTGCTTCTATAATATCGAATAAGACTAGGTTTATTTCAGATAATTTACGAAGGAAATTGAAATTGCAAATTAAAACAAGAAACCAAAACCGGTATATACAACGGTAATGCAAAAACATTGTTATCGCATAAAATGTTTTAGATAGCGACCATTGATAGGGGCATCAAAAGTTTTTTCGTCGAGATTTTCCAGTAGGAAGGAATTCTTTCCCTCTGTAGCTGCAATCCTAAATGGTTCAAACCAGAGATGATCGAACTTGCCATGTTTTCCTGCATCTTTTTTTCTAGCATCCCATTTTAAAACCATATCACCAGGAAGGAACTTCCTGTCTTTAGATTTTTTTTTATCAAAAAGGGATTTCATATTATCTTGATACTTTTGGAGTTTGTCATCTACTTCGGCCCTGTTTTGCTGAACTTTGATTATTTGGTTTATCCTCCTCGTTACGTCATTTGGCTCCTCATTTGTGTCTTGCCACAAATTCATCACATGAAGAGCTAGATTGATAGGAAGGACCACATCAGTACCATAAAATATTTGGAAATGGGACATACCTATTGATTTCTTGGTGCCGATTCGGTTTTCCCATAAGGTGTACTTTAGGTGAACGTGCCAAGCCTTCTTATTCTCCGTCAACACTTTCTTGATTATATTCATCAAAATCTTATTGGACGATTCAACCAACCCATTTCCTTGGGGATAATAGGTTGTAGAATGTCCTAAAACAATATTATATTTTTGACAAAAAATTACCATTGCCATAGACCTGAAATCTTGGGCGTTGTCCGTGACTATTTTTCAGGGGCAACCAAACCTCGATAGGATGTTCTCTTCCAAAAAGTTTATAACTACCGAATCCGTGGCATTCTGAGTTGGAATGGATTCAACCCATTTCATGAAATAATCGATAGCAGTTAAAATCCATTTATGTTGTGCACTTGAGTGTGGGTGGTGTTAGCATTGGAAGTCACCTTTGGATTGCAGCAGAGGTAAGCCTAAGGCCCATCATTTTATATGTCATGGTAATTTTTTTTGAAAGGGTGGTCTAATGGATGCGGTCTCAAGATTATATTGCTTTAACTCAGAAAACTGGGTTGGTTTGCCTAAGGCAAGTGAGGTGTTGATCTAACTTCAATCAGTAAGTTGTAGTAAAGGGTGAATAGGGGGAATAATTGGTGAGGATATGTGAGGGCCTGCTGTGGACATCCGGTCTTCCAACAACCTAAGGAAGAAAAGCTTCAAGAATGAGATCCTCTTATACCCAAAGCTTCAGATACTGAGATATGTCTAAACGACATAGCTACACCAACATGATAATCAAACCTACATCACAATGCTATTGTAACAACTCGACTGGATCCTCCATGCCCGATCTACTCAAGATAAGAGGGGAAAATATAACAAGAGAAACTGATTAAAACTGGTGAAAATATTGAAGTGATCAAACCTACATCACAACAACATCACAAACCTTGACTGGATCTTCCAATTCCGAGTGTCTTAACACAGTGTTTACATAGAGATGGAAAGAGGCTGACTTTCATTAAACAAGAAGTCTCAAATACATGTACATAACCAGAGGACCAAAGGCCTCGTTAAATATTTACAAGCGGGAGCGTAGCTCTACCATCGACACTTACAAAAATATCAAAATTGAGTATTTATACTCAAAACAAAAATCACAGAAGCATAATCGAGAAGTTGCATTGAAGGCATTACATATGCATGCTTCCTGTCGGACTGTGCATACAGTCTCTGACCATACATGAACTCTGATAAGACAAAAGCAGTCTTTAGAATGGACATGCTAATGATATGACTGACTCGTGAACCTTTCCTGCGCTTTCTACTTATGGCAGAAACAACGTTCAACCACCACCAACTACCTTCATAAATTCTTCATTGGGATCGAGGAAGGCTCAAGTCAACTCTGCACCTCTAAGATGTGGCAGCCTCAACATTCACCGTCTGGATCTGAGATGGATGCTTACAAGGAAGCCTGGCGATAGACGTGGCTTTTGCTGAAGAAATTGGTGCACTCGGTATGGAGTAGCAGACAAGATATGGATAGTTGGAAAACTATGGATTGATGAGGAGATTGAGGATAGAGTGGGGGCCACACAAGCGGGGCTGAGGTGTAATGGGATGGAGGTGAAATGGAGTGAGGTGGAATAGGTGGATGGATATGAGGAAGGGACATGTACCGGCGGGACAGTGAGTGGAAGACAGATGGAGGGGGTGGAAGGGATGAGGGGTAGTCACTTGTCGGCTCGGGATAGGACACTATGTGCACATGTGCATATCAGGGTTGTGAAAAGTGGTTTGAAACCTCCCTGCTTTTGGGCCCGATGTGTGTCTTTGTCCAACACATAGCACCTTCACAAACCATGACTATTTTTCCTGGCCCGCTCTACCTTTTTTTATCCTGTGCGCATGTTGAGGCCCTGATATAACCATTGACCGTTGATATGGGGCGCTCAGCTCTTGAGCGCCCCGATCTACGTGCGCCTTATTATGTCGCGCCAAAACATCTCATCACTCCTCCGACTTAGGATATAAGCCAAAATGTGGGTTTTTTTCCCACCGTCTTTAATTATTTCTCTAGGGGGCCAACTTCTGAGGGAAACACCCCCCTTTTACAAATAAATCTGATAACATTAGGCTCCATGGGGGATGGCTTGCTCCCTGCGAGATGCCAAGAACTCTTCTGCAGTTTCAGTGCCTTACTATTGGGCTATGGAGTCACCCATAAAACCGATAATAAAAGAAAAACAATATTTACAAAAACATGGGAGCCATTTGTGGCTCAAATAAAGAACTTATTGAGAAAATGCCCATTTACAGGGCCATTGAAAACTTGATCGCCCTCCAAATTTTGTAACCTGTAGGTGTTATTTCGACCTGTCTCAGAGATTTTGAAGGGCCCGATCCATAGGGATATAAATTTTTTGTGCTTGCCTCTGTCTTATATGGGCACATCCCATTTGAGAACCAGATATCCCAGCCATAAATCCTCCTTACTGTTCTTCCTGTCAAAGGTCTGCTTGATTCTCCGTTGACGATCATGCGCTCTGTCTATGATCTACTCTCTGGTCTGCTGCACTTCCACCAGTTGATGTATCCTTCTAATCATATCATCAGGCTCTTCTTGGTAATCTTGAAATAATTTCACTACAGGCAGGGCAAGGTGAGTAGGAAAAAATTCTTCAGCCCCATAGACAAGCTGGAAAGGGAAGAGGCCTAAGGATCTCTTTGTTGTCACTTGATCAGTCCACAGGGAAAACTTAATCTTTGAATCCCATGCTTTCTTATTGTCCTCTAACATCCTTTTGACGATCTTTATCACACTTTTGTTACAAGACTCTGCTAGTCCATTTCCTTGGGGGTAGTAGGGGGTAGAGTGGGTCAATGAAATTCTGAACTGCTCACATAATTTGATGAATGGTTCGGCCTTGAAGGATGCAGTGTTATCAGTGATAATTCTGTTCGGATAAACAAACCTTGCCATAATATCTTCAAGGAAACCAATGATCTCTTTGTGAGAATCACTCCTTGTGGGAATAAATTCTATCCAGTTGGTGAAATAATCTGTGGCAGTTAATATCCATATGTGCTGACTGCTTGATGCAGGATGAATTTCCCCAATGAAGTTTAGGCCCCACTGCTAAAAGGGTCCTGACGCTACTACAAGCTTCCATGGAAAAGACTTGAGATGCTGCTTTCCTGAGAATTTCTGACATTGGATACAAGCTCTGATTTTTGCATAGACATCAGTGGATAAAGTGGGCTAGTAGTACCTAGCCCTGAGAATTTTGTAGGTTGTGGTCTTCCAGAAATGATGCCCCCCACACAGGCTGCCATGAAAGTCGAAAATAATCTTTTGGGCCTCCTGTGGATCTAAACATCTCAGAAGCACACCTAGAGGGTCTTTCCAATACAAGACCTGGTCAATAAGGCAATATCTAATTTCTTTGAGATTTAAAGCTCTTTGCTTGCTCTTCCCCATTCCGCCAAGGGGATTTAACTCTTGCAAAAAAGATATAATATTTTTATACCAGGTGCATTCTGCCAGTGGAGGGCTATCCTGAGTACTGCTATCAGGCAGCTTAGCCTGCTGATCTTCTTAGTAAGTATTGATGAAATTAACCCCCAAATATTTATAATTATATTGAGCCAACAACTTGTCTAAACCTTGACCTTTAACTAGTTTGGTGGGTTTTATTTCCAAATAGAATTAAAGGATCTTGGCAATCCACTTGCTCCTTCTCCCATCTATGTCAGGTTGAATGAGAATGTACTTCACAAAGGCTGAAGGAACATATGCAATGATCTTTGAATTCAAAACATGGACTTTGAAAGATTTAAGAGATTTCACAAGGGCATATGCATGTTTCTCCATGACATCATATTTTGCCTCTGCATCTCTCAATGCCCTGCTGAAAAATGAAATTGGCTTCTCTAGCACTGAAACATTCTTCTACAGCAAAATCGATGCCACCGTATCAAAAGAAGAAAAATAAAAAATCAGAAAATCCTTGGAATAATCAGGACTGATAAGCATAGGTGCCTCAGTCAATGCCTTCTTGATCCGGCTGAAGGATTCTCGGGACTCAACATTCCATTTTACTTCATTTCCCTTTTTGAGCATGACCGTGATATACTTCACCAGCTTAGCAAAATTGGAAACAAACCTCCTTAAGAAATTAATTTTGCCCAGGAAAGACTGAAATTCCTTCTTGGATCTGGGAAGTGATAAGGTTTGAATAGCTATTACCCTGCTTGAATCAATTCTGACCCCATCGGCTGATACTATGTGCCCCAATAATTTACCTTCCTTCATGGAAAACAATGATTTCTTGGGATTTAAGGAGAGACCAAACCTTCTGCACTTCAAGAAGACTTTCCTCAGATGACAACAATGTTCTTTATTAGATCTGGAAAAGACTGTTATATCATCCAGATAGATGATCAAAAACTTATACTTCTCCCCAATGAAGGCGATGTCCATGGTGTTGGGTATGTGTTATATTGTTTGCATGTGTGTGTGTGTGGGTGCGTCAGATACAAATTTTTTTTTTTGGGCGGTTTTTTTGCTATTTTTAGCGGATTTGTAAATTAATCCCGGATTAAGGGATTAGGGTTTTGGTATCTACGGAATACCTAAAAACATTGTATATATTGTAT
>JZKD02S1201655.1:38095-82100 GCA_000966675.3 Picea glauca
GATCGCAGAAGATCTACAAGTGGGTATGTGTTTAACCTATTTGGAGGAGCAATCAGTTGGATGAGAAAAATACAGGCTGTAGTGGCACTCTCAACTACATAAGTTGAATACATGGAAGCCACTCATGCAAGCAAGGAAGCAGTATGGTTACAAATATTGTTTTCAGGTATTGGGTTGGTACAACAAGCAGTGAGATTAGACTGTGACAGTCAGAGTGCAATATTCCTGGCAAAGAACCTAGCTTATCATTCGAAGAAGAAGCATATTGATGTTCAGTATCACTTTCTGAGAGACATGGTTGAGGAAAAGAAGGTGTTGCTGGAAAAGGTTGACACTTTGAAGAATGCTACAGATTCATTGACAAAGTCTGTGAGCACATAAAAGTTTTCCTGGTGTAGAGTAGCAATGGGCATTGCTGCCCTGAATTGTTGACTATATAATCCCCTGGACCCCTGGATGCAAAGAAAACAACAGGTGGGAGGATGTTGGGTATGTGTTATATTCTTTGCATGTGTGTGTGTGTGGGTGCGTCAGATACAAAAATTTTTTTGGGCGATTTTTTGCTAGTTTTAGCGGATTTTTCTATTTTTAGCAGATTTGTAAATTAATCCCGGATTAAGGGATTAGGGGTTTTGGTATCTACAGAATACCTAAAAACATTATATATATTGTATGGCGAATAGTGAAATTCGATATAATGAAAATAAGAAAGGTTTTCCTGGTTGAGGGTTTCCGGTAAAAATCTATGTGTACTCTTTGTATGAGCCATTGATTAATTTCTGTATTGCTTAAGAATCTATATGCATTGCTTTACTTCGTAGGTTTAAAACTTACACATGGATCGCTAAAAGGTTTCTCTTGTGTTCATTAATCCAAAGATCATTTTGACATACATGAATGTGGCCAAAGGAGTGGTGAAGGTTGTCTTTTCTCTGTCCTCGGGAAAGACAAATATCTGATTGTAGCCAGAAAATCCATCAATCATGGAAATCCTAGACACACCAGTTACTCTCAGCAATATGTGTTCCATCTTTGGCAGCGGGTAATTGTCCTTCCTAGAGCTCCTGTTCAGATTTATGAAGTCAACACAGAGTTTTATTTCTCCACTCTTTTTTCTCACTGGGACCAGGTTGGCTACCCACTCAAAATATCTCAAAGGCACATTAATCTGATCATCCAAAATATTCTTCACCTCCCTTTCCATAATAGGCAGCAACATAGGATTTATTTGCCTCAATTTCTTCCTAAATGGCTTGGCCTCCTCTTTCAATGGGATCTTGTGTTCAATGACACTGGTGTCATATGTTTTGATATCTTCGTATGTCCAAGCAAACACATTAGAAAATTCCTTTAATATCTTAGTATACTCGGCCCTCTGCTCTCTTGACATGATTCTTGACAATTTGACAAATTTTGGGTCCTGTTCTGTGCCAATATTGCACTCAGCCACATCAACATCATCATTTGAGATTTTACCCTTCACTGCCACATAATTTCTGTCAAAAATCCTTTCCAAATGAACTAATCCTTTTGGGATGTGATTACTGGGTAGCTAGAAAATGTGACGGTCATCGATTTTCTTCAAGAAAACATTAGGATGGGGCTCTATTTCAGAGTCAATATCTTGATCAATGTGCGATACATAAAACTCCTTGACAGTTTCCAGGAATATTTTGATTTCAAAATCATCCTCAAACACTTTCCAATGCTTGACATTGTCAGGTATAGAGGGAATATATTTCACTTCCACATCATACCTGAGTTTAGGTGGCAGAGGGACTTTGAAATTTCTTGCTAAAACAACCAGAGAATCAATCATGAAATTATTTTCCCTTGGAATATATGAAATGTTGAAATCCGAGAAAAAAATGTCAATGAGGTCCCATACTTCATTTCTATAGGTTCTGAGCCTGGGATGCTTAGCTTGATACAGATTTCTAATTTTTTTAACAATCAATTCTGCATCTCCTAACACAAATATTTCCTTGATCCCCATGTATTTTGTAGCCCTTAATCCTAAAATAAGATCTTCATACTCTGTCACATTGTTGGTAGCTTCAAATTCCAGTTTGTATAACAGAGATATGGCTTCATGGGCCGGTGAAACCAAACCTACTCTAGCACCAACAACATACTTAGAGGAGGCTCCATCAAAAAACATTTTCCAAACAAAGGTGGTGGAGAAAGAATCTTCATGAAAAACCATGGACTACTTTTTGAGCTTTAAGGCAGGCTCAGGAGCATCAGTGAACTACAACAAACTGGTCCCCAACTCGGTGTTAAGTGAAAAGATAGGATGGTTGGTGGGATCAGATTGATCACTAATAATATAGGCCAACTAAGCCTCTCTGTACAGTCTTGTATGCTCCCCTCTGAACATAGAAATGGTAGCATATGTGAGGTCCATCTGGAAGGTTCTCCCAAGCCTTTTAATCCAAGATCTTGAAAAAAACATGCCAAACTTGGGAGGAACATCAGCCACCACGATATCCATGACCACACTTTTCATGGGCAGCTAAAACAAGGTCACAACCAAGTATTTGATGACCCCAAGACATTGCACTCTCCTTGAATAAAAAGAATACAAATCATGATAAGATTTTGTGACTTCTAGTCCCAGTTCATCCATGACAGTTTTGGGCATGAGATTATGAGATTCCCTTGATTCCATCATGCAATTATGAAACACCTTATCGTGTATGTTCATGGATGTGTATAAGGGAGGGGATGAATCATATATTTCTTCTACCATAGGACCTAGGATGACTGCTGGTTTCTCATCTTGGAGATTTACTGAGTTTGTGGAATTATTTGGGGCTTTAGGCATCAACAACTTAGAGAGGCTTCTTTTAAAATCTTCATGCTTGATCAACTTTGAGAGGGGTACATGGATTTTGACTTTCTGAATTTCATGCTCAAAGTTGAAAGAGGAAGGGGGCTTCATAATATCTCTCACCTATTGGATGGGGTCTTTGGCTATTGGTGGAGGACTCTAGGCTTTCTTTTCTTTCCTACTATTTGCTGCGTCTTTAGTAGGCTTATCTCCTATGGAAGGCTGATCAGGGATGTCAAACTTCCCTTCCTTCTTCTTAGACCCGAGGTTATATTTATTGGGACTACTATTGGCTTCCCCCTTTTGCTTAGCTCATTTTTTTGACTGTTCATGAGGGACTCCTCATAGGAAGATTGAGTTAAATAGGGAAAAGGGGAGGTGTCTCCAATACAATGAATTTTAGGGTCATGCTCTTCCTCCTCTCCTTCTTCATCAACAACAAGGTTATTTTGAAGAGGGGTTTGGATTTTTTGATCATCCCTATCTCTGTTTCTAGGCTGTCTTGGCATAATCTGAGGAGCATTGTTATTCAGACTCCTAAAGTTGCCCATGTTATCAATATTTGGGATGTTCTTATAACCTTACTGCCCTTCAAACTTCATCTTCTCCATTTCTGCAGAAAGGGATTTCACCATCTTGGTCAATTCATCCACTTGAGGTTGGGATGCAGAAGAACTAGATGTTGAGGCCTCATATCTCTCTCTTCCTCTGTCTTTGTCAGCTTTGTTCCTAAGTTTTTCAACTACCCATACATTGGATTCTAATTCTAGTGCTGCATCTTGCATATGATCTAGGGAAGTAGGTATTCTTTCTCTGAGCAGGAGGAAGAAGTCATGGTCAAAATAAATATCATAAGTGATTTTGGCAAAGGCTTCAGTAGGCTTTATCTCAACAGGGATTTTATTTTACATCTTGTTGAATAGTTTGGATAAGTCAGAGACTGATTCTACCTCTTTCCTCTTCAGGACCCAAACTTTGTGATATAATACATAAAGTCCTTTTTATCCCCCACTGCCTCAAAAAAACATCATCTAGAGCTTCAATCCCAGCAATAGATCCAGTTATAGCCTCACCATCAAGGCTCTGGAAAAAGACTCTCATCCAGACATCTTCATTTTCAATATTCAGATTATCTGCATAACTGTAGAAGGCAACAAGGTGCTCTTCAACAGTTATGTCTTCTTCTCCAATGAACTTGGGAATATATTTCAGGTAATCTCCAGTAGGGAGAGCATTCATGGGCTGAGGTAAGACCAGGGGGCATATCTTGTAGCCACTATGGAATCCATTCTGTTTCTAGGAGGATTAGCACCTGCCATAGGGATATGAGGTGGAGGAGAACCAGGAGGGGAAGGGGTTCGAACGGGGGAGACTGGAAAAGAGCTTCCTGGAGGAAAAGGAAACAACAGAGGGTTTGGAGAAAAATCTGGAGGGCTTGAGGGAAGTAAGGTTTCTCCTTCTATGGTAGTGTAAACAATAATAGGAGAAGGAGTGGTGAATCCCAGGGTAGGAAAATATTCTGAGGTGCTGGGTATAAACCATGGTACGAATTTAAGGGAGAGAGGAGTGACAATGGTTTCTCCCTCCAATCCTAGACCAGGAGGGGAAAACTCAACAGGGACACTCCTAAAATTCAAAGTTCAGGAAACTCCAACAGAAGATATAACAGAAGGTTGGAAATCAGAAATTGGAGTTCCTATAGGATAATGAAAATCATTAGAAATACCTGGTTCAGTAGTAGAAGTACCCTCATGAAGGGCCTTTCCATTTCTAATAATTTTCTTTGGGTCAGCTTCAGGTGTTTCCAAAGGAAGCTATGGAGTAGACCTCGTGTGTCTACCTATGGATGCCACAGCTGAAACAATGGAGTTGCCAATAGATTTGCATCATTGGAGTCACCAGGTGCACAGTTACAATATTGATGTACTAGGCTCTGATGCACCTTCAGAACCAGTAATCTTTGTCGTTCAATCCCAGGGAATATATTCAACTTTGTCACCAACAATAGCACCATAAATGTTAGCATTGGAAGTCACCTCTGGATTGTAGCAGAGGTAAGCCCAAGGCCCATCAGTTTGTATGTCACGGTAAATAGTTTAAAGGGTGGTCTAATGGATGCAATATCAATATTATATCACTTTAACTCAGAAAATTGGATTGGTATTCCCAAGGAAAGTGAGTTCTTGATCTAACTTCAGTCAGTAAGTTGCAGAAAAGGGTGATTAGGGGGGAAGAACTGGTGAGGAGATGTGAGGGCATGATGTGGACATCCGATCTTCCAGCAGCCTAACATCACAACATCACAACCCTCGACTGGATATTCCAATTCCGAGTGTCTTAACAGAGTGTTTACAGAGAGATTGAAAGAGGCTAACTTTCATTAAACAAGAAGTCTCAAATACATGTACATAACCAGAGGACCAGAGGCCTCGTTAAAACTTTACAAGCGGGAGAGTAGCTCTACCATCGACAATTACAAAAATGTCAAAATTGAGTATTTATACTCAAAACAAAAATCACAGAAGCATAATCGAGAAGCTGCATTGAAGGCATTATGTGTGCATGATTCCTGTCAGATTGTGCATACAATCTCTGAATAGACGTGAAATTCGATCAGACGCAAGCAGGCTTTAGAACAAACTTACTGATGAGCTGAATAACTGGCAGTCCTTTCCTGCGCTTTCTACTTATGTCAGAAATGACATTCAACCACCGCCAACTACCTTCATAACTAATTCACTGGGATCGGGGAAGGCTCAAGTCAACTCTACACCTGTAAGGCATGGCAGCCTCAACATTCATCGTCTAGATCTGAGCTGTATGCTTATAGGGAAGCCTGAAGATAGACGTGGCTACTGCCTAAGTGATTGGCGCACTTGGTATGAAGTAGCGGACATGAGATGGCTAGGTGGACAACTGTGGATGGACGGGGAGACTGAGGATAGAGTGGGGGCCACCAAAGTGGGGATGAGGTGTAATGGGATGGAGGTGATGTGGAGCAAGGTGGAACAGGTGGCTGGATATGAGGAAGGGACAGGTACCAGCGGGATGGTGAGTGGAAGACAGATGGAGGGGGAAGAAGGGATGAGGGGAAACCACTTGTCGGCCCGAGATAAGACACTATGTGCACATGCGCATATCGGGGATGTGAAAATTGGTTTGGATCCTCCCCACTTTTGGTCCCGATGTGTGTCTTTGTTCGACACTTAGCACCTTCACAAACCACAATTGTTTTTCCCGGCTCGCTCTACCTTTTTTTTATCCCGTGCACATGTTGAGGCCCCGATATGGCCATCGATCGTTGATCTAGGGCACTCATCTCTCAACTGCCCAGATATACGTTTTCCTTATCATGTCTCACCAAAACGTCTCATCACTCCTCCGACTTGGGATATAAGCCAAAATGTGGGTTTTTTGCCCACCTTCTTTAATTATTTCGCCAAGGGGCCAACTTCTGAGGGAAACACCCCCCTTTTACAAATAAATGTGATAACAGGTGGATTTCTCTGATGAGGTCTAGGCCCCATTGTTGAAAAGGAGCCTTTGTCTTATTTGGGACTAAAGGTAGTGCAGAAATATTGTGTTTACTGGAGAACAATTGGCAAGGGTTGTAGGCTCTGACCTTGGCATTCACACCAATAAATAACTTTGGCCAATAATATCTAGCTCTTAGAATCTTGTAGGTTGTTTCTCTCCAAGCGTGATTTCCTCCACACACTCCTTCATGAAATTCATTTATGACATTCTCTATTTCAATTTTGGTTAAAGAACATAGCAAGAAACCTAGAGGATCTTTCCAATACAGTTGATCTTCAATAATACATTATTTAATTACGTGTAGCTTCAATGTTCTTTATTTGGATGGAGTCATGTCACTCAGGCACTGAAGGGTAAGGAGGTATGAAACAATATCATGATACCTATCAGAGGAAGAGAATTTATCTTCGATTTGGACTGTAGGGGTTTGATCATCAAGTTCCTCTATGGCGGGGATATATCTGTGTGATTCTAGGTGATTTATCCTGAGTGCCCTGAAATTTGATTCTGCTAACAATTTCGCTAGGCCCTGACCTTTGAATAACTTGGTTGATTTTGATTCTAGATCGAACTCCTAAATTTTAGCTAACCATCGACCCCTTATACCATCATTGTCTGATTGTACCAAGATATCTTTGACAGAGCTTGTCTACAAATAAGCGATTATCTTGGAATGTCGTACATATGTCCTGAAATCTTTGAGAGCTTTCACCATTGTGTAAGCTTTATTTTCCAGTATATCATATCTCAATTCGACGTATCTGAGGATTTTACTAAAAAAGGCTATCGGTTGCTCAAAACCTTCTTCGTTCTTTTGCAGGAGTACCATTGCAATAGTATGTTCAGATGCAAATGAAAAGATCAAGAATTCCTTAGTATAATTCGGACTTGTTAACACTGGAGCTTCGCTTATATCTTTCTTAACCCACTCAAATGACACTTTATCTTCGACAATAGATTTCATTTCACTATCCTTTTTCAACATATCTGTGATTAATTTGACAATTTCATCAGAGTTAGGGATAAATCTTCTCAAAAATTTATCTTCCGTAAAAAAGACTGGATTTATTTCTTATTTCTAGGAATGTTTATCGTGTCAATAGCCCCGACTTCCTTAGGGTCGACCTTAATACTATCCTTTGAAACTATATGACCCAAAATCTTGCCTTCTTGCATAGCCAAATGTGACTTGTTAGGGTTAAAAGACAAGCCAATTTTTCTGCATTTCTCGAAGGTTTGTTTGAGATGAACTAGATGTTCTACATCAGAATTGGAGAAGACTGTTAGATCATCTAAGTAAATGACAATAAATTTATCTCTCTCACTGATGAAATCTATATCCAACACTCTTTGGAAAGTGGACCCTGTGTTCATCAAACCAAATGACATTTTATTATACATGAAAGTTCCCCATGGAGTGGTGAATGCAGTTTTTTCTTTATCATGTTCGTGGACAACAATTTGGTTGTATTCAGAAAAACTGTCAATCATAGACATTCTGTTAGCTTCGACTACTGTTTCCACGACATGATCCATTTTTGGTAGTGGGTAGTTGTCCTTGAGGGATGAGCGGTTTAAATTCCTGAAATCTACACACAACCTTATATCTCCACTTTTCTTCCTGATAGGTACCAAATTTTCTACCCATTCAGAATACCTAAGTGGGATGATAATATTTGCGTCGAGGAGCTTCTTGACTTCTTTTTCTATTACTGGCAAGAGGATAGGATTTATCTATCTCAGCTTCTACTTGAAAGGTTTGATACCATGCTTCAAAGGAATCTTATGTTCAATTACAGAGGTATCATAAGTTCTTAGATCGTCATAGGACCATGCAAAGACGTCTTTATATTGTTTAAGCAGTTTGACATAATTATTTTTTACTTGGGCTAGAAGGTATTTAGATATCTTGACCAGTTTAGGATCCTCCTTAGTTCCTATATCACAGTCTTCAACCTCTTTGGGATGAGGTTGTAAGGTATATTTTAAGTGTGTATCATCTTGGTCAAACAATATCTCTAATGGTATCAGACCTCTGGGGATCTGATTATTCTTAAGCACAAACATTCAGTGATTTGCGATCTTATCTTGGAACTTTTCGGGCTCTTCACCTTCCTACATGATCCAAATAGGATTGTTTTGATTCTCTTGATCTATATGACTCTCAAAGAATTCATCAACCATTTCTAGGAACTGTTTAATATTCTCATCATCTTCAAAAACCTGCCAGTGTTTCACATTATTTGGAATTGAAGGTCACAAACGTCACAACTTCTTTGGCTAAAGAGTCTGCCTGTTGATTTTCCATTCTGGGAATGTAGTGAATGTTAAAGGACGAGAAGAAATTCTCTATCAAATCTCAGGTGCAGTTTTTGTATGACCTTAGCCTTGGATGTTTAGCTTGATATTTTTGCTATATTTGTTTCACAATTATCTCTTCATCACCATAAACTATTAGATGTTCAATTTTTAGCTTCCTCGCAGCCTCCAATCCTAAAACTAGAGATTCATATTCACAGACATTATTTGTATAATAAATTTCCCATTGTAATCTATATGAAAAGGGGATGGCATAGTCATCTCCAGGTGAAAAAAATAATACTCCAGCCCCTGCCCCTTCACAGGACGAAGCACCATCGAAAAACATTTTCCATACTCCTTCTCTACTATTTACACTTTTCTTTGTTTTTTCTATTTTTTTTTCTTCTTCTATACATTCTTCAAAATCATCGTCTATTGATAAAATACAATTTCCTATATCTTTATTGGAAACATAGACATGATAATTGTTTGGGTTTTGTGGGTCACTTATAGTATATGCCAGTCTAATCTCTCTATACAGTCAAGTAAATTGTCCACCAAAAATCGGGATCGTAGCGTACGTCATGTACAGTTGAAGTGATCCTCCTAGTTTTATGCCCCAAGACCTGGATAGAAGCATGCCATTCTTGGCAGGGACTTCAACAACCACTACATCCATAAGGATTCTTTTTACAGGAATTTGCGCAAGATTTACTACCAAATATTTGATCATGCCAAGACATTTAACTTTTCTTGAATCAAATGAGTATAAGTCATGATAAGGTCTAGTGATTTCGAGACCAAACTTTTCCATAATAATCTTAGGCATTAAGTTATGAGAGGCCCCATAATCTAGCATACAGTTGTGAAGTAAGTGGTCATGCACAATCAATGTAATATAAAACGGAGCAACAAAATCCTTAGTATTTTCGATGTGCGGACCAAACATAATTGTTTGTCTTTCATCTTGCAGATTGATCACATCTATATGAGATTCAACATTAGAAAAAATTATCATTTTAGCAATCTTCTTTTTATAAATTGGATTCTTAGTAAGCTCAACCAGAGGCATGGGGATTTTAATTTTATTTAGTTCATTTTCTAAACTAAAACCTCCAGTTGTTTTTTCGATCTCTCTGGTTGAAGCTTGTGTTTCATTATTCTCTATTTTATTGGTTTGTGTTTCTCTTGTTTCAACTGTTTTGGTTCGGGCAGCTTGAGTTTCAACTAGTGGTTTAGTAACAACTGCCTCATTCGCTTTATTTCTTGATAAAATATTTTTTGGTGGAACACTTGTATTATTTGTTTCTCTCGGCCTTAAATTTTACTTCTGTTGAAGCTCGACCATTATGGAGTTGGAAATTCCTTGATATGCAGACTCTCCTAGATTATTTATACTTTCCTCATTACTAAATAGGGGTTCTTGGTCTAGAGATATTTCATAATCCTGTCTAGTTAAATGTAATGCGCCAACTTTGGGATATCATCATAGTGCAGAGGTTTACGATGACCAGAGTAGCCAGATGAATGTTATAGAAAGTACAGGGGTTATTGAGAGGCATTGTGGGGTCCATCTTGCATTTCTAATCATATTTCATCATTATGATCCATTTTGCACAGGTTGGCTTTGGTTCTGTTGCATTCCGACAATTTCCATGATTTTGACTATTTTGGGCTATAAGTTAATTAGATTCACTAAAGAGGTCATTTTGGGCACATTACTTGGAGGAACCTCTCAGTGTAATAGCTCATTGGAATCATAAGGAGAAACACTACAGGATGGGATAATGAGAAGTGACTTTCAGTGGCCAGGGAAGCCACAAGGAGAGATAAGGTGTTTTTCAGAGGTAAAAAGGTTAATTAATTAATTAAAGTGATTTAATTAATTAATTAAATATTAATAAAATGAAAGTCACTTTGGAGGACAAGGTGAGCCAATAAGTATAAAGGAAAGGCAAGCGCCTCTACTCATTCATTAATGTATGATCATATTTTATATTTGGCTTTTAGCTAGTGAGCCCAACATTTGGGGTTTTGAGGGTTTTGAATTAACAAACCCTAGAGGATGATTCGGTGGTGAAAGATTCCACCTAGCTTGTCCCAAGCTTGGTATCAGAGATGAAATATGATCCCAAACCATTCTAGTCAGTTCTACATTAGTGCAGGAGGGTTCTACACCAACCACAAGCACAGGAAGAGAAGAAGGGTGCACCATTGGGGGTTTCCAGCAAGGGGGGCACACCATTCTTGGAGAGAGATTCACTGCAGGTGATTGGTAGGGATTTTGGAGATTATATCACCTGGATTTTCATTGTAGGGCCTTGGACATAAGATCTATTCCATTCATGAGGATTTTCAGGTGCCATTTGATTTATTAGATGCATGGGACGAATTGGAGGAGAGGAGCAAACTTCAAAAATTGGTTTAAGTGATTTCCTAGCTCAGATATTCACCATTTCGCTTGGTACTTCACCAGGGAGGTAACCAAGCCCCGATCTATCATTCTAGTGGTTTTGTGGAGCATTTGGAGGCATCCAGGAGTGAGGTCGATTTATCTAGGGTTTCAGGCATCCAGGGGGGCACACCATATCTTGGAGGAGGTTCAGATCCATAGGGTTTGAGGGAGATCTTGGAGATTAGGGCACCTGAGTTGTTCTTTCCATCACCTGATCTATTGTTTGGCATCTTTATTGAGGTGATTGCACACATTTGGCAGCAAGGCCGAATTGTAGATGAGCTTCAGCTATCCAGCAAGGCGTGGCACCTTCCATCTTGGGGGTTTTAGAATTCTTACGGCCCAGATCTACTTGTATTCAATCTTCATTGTGTATCCAAACTTTCGAGGCTTATTGTAGTATTCTATTGGAGAATTTTGTAGAAGTTCTATTGTCTATCTTCTTATCCATCTGTTGAGCATTCCAGATCAACATCTTCATTGTAGCAGGTTTCTCTGTTTCATGAATAAAAGTAGATTTGAGATGTTTTGGATTGTCTATCATATTGCATATGGTTGAGGTATGTTCCATGGTTATATATTTTTGTTTATTACTGCAATACACATATATAACACATCAGTAAACCCTAAGGCTGAAATCAAGAGGCCATCTTGCAAGTAAACACATCTAAACAAGTAGATCAACAAAGTGTTTAATGGAATGCCACAACGAGTAAAAGTTTAAAAAGACACCAAAATCATGATCTTCCTGGTATAATGGCTTGGGATCATTACAGTGGTATCAGAGCTTAAATCCTGCCAACCTGAGGGATCTCACATAGGGATAAATGGATAGTTGGAAATAAATGGATAAGATAGCCTTTGAGATAACATGTTTGGAGATAATATATTCTGGCCTTAGCGAGGAAAATAGGGCTCTAATAACCTTTCCTCAGTATGTAGCCTTTAGAAAGCCCATTTGGAGCGAAGAGGATATCTTACATGGGATCATCATAGCAGATAAAAATAAAAAAGAAGCAACTAGATGGTTGGAAGAACAGAGGAGACCCACACCCATTAGGAGCACACAACCTTGCTACAATTGCAAGGGGTCGTGGGAATCAGATCATAGGTGCAGGGATAAGGACTAGAAGCACACTATTGAGGCACACTATGACATTGACAATGAGATGAGTGAGGATGGAGCGATAGATGATGATTTGGGACAGTCTGATGATGATAGTGACCCTTGCACAGAGGCTAGTGATAGTGACTCTTGTATAGAGGATGATGCTACTAGCATGCTTGAGGAGGATGATGACCCTTGTGTAGTGGATAGGTAGCTAGATGGATAGGACGATAGCACCAGTGTCTCAACAAAGATATCACATACCATTGATGACCTTACGCCTCAACAGAGTGGTGACACTAGTGAGGAGTCACACGTGTTAACACCTAGAGATGATGAGCTTCCTATGATGGTCGTGACACATTTTTCATCCTTCCAGACACCCCTGATAGTCACGTCACATGAGGAGGCCAATGGAACGTCAGATAGGGTTGATGAAACTTGTGTGAGGGATGCACACCACAGACATGTAGATCCACCGATCTAGGAGGAGATACAGGGAGTGTAGATAGGGGACCTTACACATACAGATCATCCATAGGAGATTGAAGCATAGTTCTTGGAGACTCCATTAGTTGAGAAGATTGTGGATGCTGACAGTTTGATGAGACACTCACTTCCAGTATCAACCTACATTGATGAAAATGCACTCTTTAGCAGTCAAGATGACCATAGAACGTGTCTGGATACATCTATATGGGATCTAGGCTCAGATGATAGTAGCAGGCTGAGTGCACAGGAGGATACGACTGCCCATACATGATACAATGTGATCCAGGGGGGATAACATATAGTGATGGAGTGCAGTGGCATATAGGAGTATCCAACAACATAGTAGACATTGGAAAATTCAACACGTTATCTTATGCAAAGGGTGTTTTTGGGGATTCCAGAGTTGATACTAGCACGACTGCCACTAGCAGTGAGGGGTATGAGGTGGCACCTCAACATGATTGTGATTAGGAGCCACACCACTTAGCAACACAATTGAGAGTCAGTGAGGCTATGATCATGGAATACACCATGCATAGTGATGACATGCATGCATTGATGGAAGATTACTGCTACAGAGCATCAGTGGCACATGGTAGTTCAGATGAGGGAATTGCCATGGATGACTTTCATACTCTCAGGGAGAGAGTATCTGTGATGAGAAACGACTACCAATAGTTGTTGACTGACATAGATGATCTATTGAGGGTTGGTGAGATGTTTCATGAGGCTTTGAGGGAGAAGGAGTTGGAGATGGACCAAATCACTCAAGAGTTGGAGAGAAGTAGAGGATTCTTGAGAGTCACACAGACAACCCTTCAAGAATCAGAGTCTAGGTAAGATGAGTCTCTTGAGGAGATTCGTTAGAGATCCACTTCATCTGTCTTAGTGGACACTCAGATGTATCAGTTAGTCATGTTGATAGAGGATGTTGGTGATCTAGCAGAGGAGCACCAGTTGATGGAGGACACTTCCATTTGTGTTCCGAGAGCGGTTGACCTCCATGTAGAGGTTGATCCAGTAGTATGCCCATGATCTATGATGCAACATGAGTCTACGGGAGATGACATGAGTATGCGAGAGCATACAATGATTAGTGATAGATCATAGGCACATGCCGAGATGTATGGTGGGATTCAGAGGGGTGTAATCCCTTGCAGGGAGGAGACACACTTAGGGGAGCATGTAGAGGCGACTCCTTTGTAGCATCATGTGGTTATGAGATATCACCTTCACCGTTTCAGCAGTTGTGTGGGTGATAGGGTATGGAGATTAGTTTACCAGTAGTTGGGGGAGTTACTTCTAGTTGTACTCGATGATTGGGTTTAGTGAGGGCTACAAGAGAGAAGTTATCAGGGGTACATGTAGACGTTCTCTTGGTCGAATCCTTGGGATTGACCGAGGTAGGTGGTATTTTTCATCCCTATAGTCAGCTACAGAAGTCTTTTTTACCTTTTCTCAACACTTTTATCATGAAAAACAACATGAGGAGAGATAGACAGTGGTAGAGGGCATGGGAAGTACCTAGGTCGAGGCCACCTGACATGAGTATCTTTACGACATCCAACCTAATAGAGATGGATCGTCATAGGCAACCAGTTGAGACTTGGTGTGTGATAGAGAGCATCATGGGCCAGGTGATAGAAGATGAGGACATAGGGCTTCTAACAGTGATCAGTCTCACACATGCGCAGTTAGAGGAGATTGGAAGTGATAAACTTCCAAGTTTGCCATGGGATCCAGGAGTCCGTTTTGTTAGCAGTATGTTCATGTTGACCAGGTTGCACTAGAGAGCCACACACTCCACCTTGGTTTGGTTTGGAGTGGGCCTGCAGGTACTTGTCCTTTGGGGCGAGACCTTTTCTTCTGCTTTATCATCATGATAGGGCATGGAGATGTTTGGACATGTACTTATTCTACAGAGGTGTCTTCACTGATATAGTTTCTGGACAACAAGTCCAATGGTCATAGGTATTTCAGCTGGAGGACCCAGGAGAGGAGGTTTCAGGATGTATACAGAGGGACGACAGTCATGGTCAGACTAGTACAAGGCCAACATGGTGATATTCAATAGAGGTTAGCATGGGACCCAAGGATTGTAGGGCTAGGAATTTCACTGACTGACAGAGGCGAGTGGACCTTTGCAGGGGGAAGTTGTTCTAATTTTCCATTGAGCTTTAGTGTTGAGAGGAGCGCATCGCTTGCGGGTGTCTCATGGAGGTCTTGCAACACCTCATTCTGGCATCAACATGTGCAGTTGATGGAGGTCATATGGATCTTGGTAGAGACTTGGAGGATGGATTCATTCCGAGATGAGGCCATGTGTCTTATATAGGAGACTTCCAGAGTTGGTATATTTCAGGGTTATGACTTCATATGGGGCCCAAGGGGTAGAGTGTGTGAGTGTTCATATTTGGATGGGTTCTACTGTGTATCCCACAGGTGGACATGGGATCCTATTATTTTATTTGAGGGTATTTGGTTATTGATTGAGGACAAACAATTTTCTAGCAGGGAGGATTGTAATGTCCCCACTTTGGGACATCATCACAGTGCAGAGGTTTATGATGACCAGAGTAGCCAGATGAATGTTATAGAGAGTATGGGGGTTATTGAGAGGCATTGTGGGGTCCACATTGCATTTCTCATCATATTTCATCATTATGAGCCATTCCAAATAGGTTGGATTTGGTTCCGTTGCATTCCGACGATTTCCATGATTTTGACTATTTTGGGCTATATGTTAATTAAATTCACTGAAGAGGTCATTTTGGGCACATTACTTGGAGGAACCTCTTAGTGTAATAGCTCATTGGAATTGGGAGGAGAAACACTACATGATGGGATAGTGAGAAGTGACTTTCAGTGGCCAGGGAAGCCATAAGGAGAGATAAGGTGTTTTTCAGAGATAAAAAGGTTAATTAATTAATTAAAGTGATTTAATTAATTAATTAAATATTAATAAAATGAAAGTCACTTTGGAGGGACAAGGTGAGCCAAAATGTATAAAGGAAAGGAAAGGGCCTATGCTCATTCATTCATGTATGATGATATTTGATATCTGGCTTTTAGCTAGTGAGCCCAACATTGGGGGTTTTCAGGGTTTTGACTTAACAAACCCTAGAGGACAATTCGGTGGTGAAAGATTCCACCTAGTTTGTCCCAAGCTTGGTCTCGGAGATGCATTATGCTCCCACACCATTCTGGTCAGTTCTACATTAGTGCAGGGGGGTTCTACACCAACCACATGCACAGGAAGAGAAGAAGGGCACACCATTGGGGGTTTCCAGCAAGGGGGGCGCACCATTCTTGGAGAGAGATTCATTGCAGGTGATTGGTAGGGATTTTGGAGATTCTATCACCTGGGTTTTCATTGTAGGGCCTTGGAAATCATATCTAGTCAATTCATGTGGAGTTTCAGGTGCCATTTGATTTATTAGATGCATGGGACGAATTGGAGGAGATGAGAAAATTTCAGAAATTGGTTTCAGTCATTTGCTAGCTCATAGCTTCACCATTTCACTTGGGACTTCACCAGGGAGGTAACCAAGCCCCGATATATCATTCTAGTGGTTTTGTGGAGCACTTGGAGGCATCCAAGAGTGAGGCTGATTTATCTAGGGTTTCAGGCATCCAGGGGGGCACACCATATCTTGGAGGAGGTTCATATCCATAGGGTTTGAGGGAGATATTGGAGATTCGAGCACCTGGGTTGTTCTTGCCATCACCCAATCTATTGTTTGGCATATTTCTTGAGGTTATTGGACACATTTGGTAGCAGGGTCGAATTGTAGAGGAGCTTCAACTATCCAATAGGGCGTGGCACCTTCCATCTTTGGGGTTTTAGCATTCTTATGGCCCAGATCTACTTGTATTCAGTCTTCATTGTGTATCCATAATTTGGAGGCTTATTGTAGTCTTCTATTGGAGCATTTTGTAGTAGATCTATTGTTTGTCTTATTAGCCATCTGTTGAGCATTCCAGATCGACATCTTCATTGTAGTAGGTTTCTCTATTTCATGAATAAAAACAGATTTGAGATGTTTTGGATTGTCTATCATATTTCATATGGTTGAGGTATGTTCCATGGTTATATATTATTGTTTATTACTGAAATACACATATATAACACATCAGTAAACCCTAAGGCCGAAATCAAGAAGCCATCCTACAAGTAAACACATCTAAACAAGTAGATCAACAAAGTGTTTGACGGATTGCCATAACCAGTAAAAGTTTAAAAAGACACCAAAACCATGATGTTCCTGGAATAATGGCTTGGGATCATTACATTAAATGTGGTTCCTGGTCGTCATCACTAAAGTTTTTTATATCCTCTTCTAACCCCTCATAGTTTTGCATATCATCCCTTTGCATAAAATTTTCCATTTTAAAAAGAGCCTGGATTTTTTAGTCTTCGTTTTTTACTTGCCTTTACTGTGTCTGGGGGTTAGGATTTCTCCTGAAATATTTTCTAGCGAACATATCAGGTTTGTCTTGGAATAATTCCATTCTAGATATTTTGTTTGACAATCTTTGATTCTCTTAGCCATGTCATCCATATTTTCTTTCATAGACTTCCCATATCTGGAGGGTCCTGCTTGCTCCCTAAAGCGTTTATGGTGCAGAAGCAGACCCTATCATCCCTCGGGTCGGCATTCAACTACATGATCGCTCTACTTTCCACCCTTGAGTCGGATTGACTCTTCGATTCCTCTTCGTGGAATCCAACACGCACCAAATGATGCTTCTCCACATGTCCTTATGAATTGAGCTCACACGATCGAACATGAAGCCTCAATTCCAGCCTTCTTTTGACCAAATGATGTGGTCGGGTTTCTCGCGATTTTCGAAACCTTGGAGTTCACAACTTCACAACTTCTCCTCCCAAATCTTCAACTCTTCACCTTCCGAGACCCGAACTTCCGATGTGCCGAAGCACTTGTCACAACTTGCCACTTGTGAGTTCATGAGTCTAAATTCCCAACTCTTGCTTCCAAATATTGTGATACCCAAAATGCCGATACGGGCACACTCCTTCTCTTGTCAGCACCCTTCGTGCGTGACCACCGGCTAGGCCTAACTCTGGCACTTTTCGCTTCTCGCCACTTCGTGAGTTTCGATGTTGAACTCCCGGCTCTTGTCTTGTGAATCCCCGAGACACGAGAGGTCAATGAGGTGTTGAATTCTTTCAAAAGATGATGCATGAATCCCGATACATGTCACTGATAGCTGGCCCCACACGCACATATCTTCGCCCCTTCGGGACTTCGCCTTTCGCAATCTAGAGCACCCAACCTTCGGGATCTCACCTCGCGAACCTCTGAATTCACGATATCTCTAGATCTTTGCCACCTATCCTTCCCGGATGGATGACTCTGATCCACTCACCACTTCGCTACTCGCCTCTCGTGACTTCATGAGCCTTAATGCAAAACCTTCGATCCTTCAAATCACGAAACCCCAAAATGAGATTTCGTGAGTGATCCAACGACCCTGGCTGACTTGGATCCTACGACCCTGATTTCTTATGAGCTTACGCTTGAGGAAAGCTCGCCGTAACGTTCCTGCTTCTCTGTAAGATCTGACGGCTCTTGTGACTTTGCGAATTCTTCTCAAAGGATTTCGACCATCCGTTTCTTCCTTCAAGAACTTCTGCCCCCATAAAAAAAGTGTTTTACCATGGAACTTAACCGCCTGCAACACAAACTTGCGACGCCTCCTTCCAACGCCTCAAGGCACCAACCTTCTGTGCTTTTCTTTGACAACTGTGAAGACTCTATCCCTCCTGAGCTTTCTCCAACTCCGAGTCTTAAAGAATACTCCCGCATGCACTCCTTGTAGCGAATCCTTCAATTACTTCAAAGAATTGAAGTCCTTCGACTCTGCACACTCCTTGTAGTAGTAGTCCTTCAATAATTTCACTCAGGCTTGCAAACTCTGAGACTTTACTCTGCCTACTCACACCTTGCATGGCTCCTATGCTCAACTTGCACTTCTACAAGAATGAGAACAATGTTAACTCTCCTGAGCTTTCAGAGATAAAACTCTGAACTCTTGTCAACGCACTCCTTGCGGACAACTTCACTGCACTCCTTGCAGGAACTCTTGCTTAGATAGAGAAACAATTGAAACTCATTCCTTACTCTCTCTCATACTTCAAACACAAAGCATGAAATCATATACACAACATATAAAGAAAATGTATAAAAGAAAGTAAACATCCATGAGCATAACATTCAACATGCATACACAACGAACAAATACGACACCATGAATCTGAATCGAAGCTCTTTCTATTAATTCAAATCTCTGTACATGGATGTTTTCAACCACAACTCTCTGCTCTCTTCTCTATTCTCTATGCTCATAATAATCTTACAACTATACAATGAGGGTTTCTATATCTCGTTTCCCTCTTGCGCTCTAAAACTGTATAATCTAAGCATTAAAATCTATCTACCTATATTAACTTTGCATAAATGCCTCTATCCACTTCAGACAAGAGTAGGACGCTCAAGGTCTAATTACAATGCTCCTCCATAAATGTGAGTATGCCTCTATTAACTATCTCACTAATTATATGGCGCTTTCAAACTTCAAAACATTTCAAAAAGAAATGTGCTGGCGCTTGTCCATCTGTCCTCCACATCCACACGTGCTTGCTACCTGCTGGCGATGCTCTTGCATCATACTCCATCGCTTGAAAATTTTCATGGGATCCTGTCCATGAGCTCACGCATGGTATGTCCATGCTTCTGGATTTTTGCTTTGTTCTCCTAGCTGGCATCTTTAACTGGATGGCCCTTCCACTTGACCAAGTATTCAAAGTATTCCTTTCTCCTGGTCCTCTTACCAACTCTTTTGTCTAGTATGCGCTCCATCTGCAGCTTTTCTGCAACTGGCATTTGTTTTGTCCACTGAATCTATGACTGTTCACTACCTGCTTCTGCTTCCTTAGCTTTATAAGGGTACAAATCCAAGATATTGAATATCGGAGAAATTCTGATCCCATCGGGTAATTCAATCTCATATGCATTCGCCCCAAATTTCTTCAAGACCTTACATGGTCTTATTTTCTTCATCTTTAGTTTATTATATGTTCCACTCGGGAACCTTTCCTTTCTCAAATGTGAAAGGATCAAATCACCAACTTCGAACTGAAGCTGTCTCCTATGTTGATCTGCTCTCCGCTTATATTCTTGGTTTGAATGTTGCAATCACTCCTTCACCTGGTTGTGAAGTTCCTTCATCGCCTTTGTGAAATCTTCTACACTAGCGCTCCTAGTCCCAATCTGTTCTGAATCCCTCATCTTAGAAATTCCTCTCGGCTACATTCCATAAATAATTTGAAATGGACTCTGTCCTGTGCTCCTATTAAGCGAGTCATTATAAGAAAATTCTCCAGTGGTAATATGTTGTCCCACTAACTATGGTATTCTGTCACCAAACTCCTCACCAAGTATCCCAAACTCATGTTCATGACTTCTGTCTGTCCATCTATCTGAGGATGATAAGCTGAACTAAATGACAAGTTTGTTCCCAGCTTCTTCCATAAGGTTCTCCAGAAGTGTTCTACGAACTTAGTGTCTCGATCCGAAACTATGATCCTTGGTAGCCTGTGAAGTCGAATGACTTATTTGAAAAACAGGTTCGCAATGTGAGTTGCATCACTGGTTTTTTGACATGGATTGAAATGTGCCATTTTGGAAAATCTATCCACTACCACAAAGATTGAGTCAAACCCTATTTGTGTTCTTGGAAACCCCAATATGAAGTCCATGCTAACTGCATCCCACAACCTCTCAGGTATGGGTAATGGTTGATAAAAACCTGCATTCTGCCTCTTTCCTTTTGAATGTTGACAAATTCTACATCTGTCCACGAATATTTTGACGTCTGCTCACATTCCTAGCCAAAAATATGACTCATTCAACTTTGCAAACGTCTTGTCATGACCGAAATGTCTGTCCAATCCTCCACTATGTTTCTCCTTAAAAAAATTCTCCCTCATGGAGCATTTTGGAATACAAAGTTGATTACCTTTAAACAATAATCCTTCTTGGATCATGTATTCTTCCCATTGGCTTATGTCCCTGAGAATTGGATTCTCAGCTGCTTCACATGCCTCTTTAAAATCTGTATCATCTCTGTGCATGTCCCTGAGATCATCAAAACCCAATGTTTTGACTCTGAACTCCTGCAACAACAAACATTTCCTGCTCAAAGCATCAACAACTTTGTTAGTATCTCCAGAAATACGTTTAATCACAAAAGTGAAATTTTGCATATATTCAACCCATTTAACATGTCTTTGATTCAACTTCTCCTGTTGAGTCACAAATTGCAATGCATGATCATCACTATACAAGACAAACTCCTTGGGGATCAAATAATGTCTCCACTTCTTCAATGTCTGAATAATAGCATATAATTCCTTATCATACGTGGAGTATTTTATCTTGGCTTCATTCAACTTCTCGCTGAAATATGCTATTGGCCTGTCTTCTTCACTCAAGACTGCCTCTATTGCAAATCCACTTGCATCACATTTTACTTGAAATGTCTTTTGGAAATCAGGCAACACCAGAATTGGTTGTTCTGTAATTTTCCTCTTCAACAGATTAAAACTCTTCTCTGCTTCTTCTGTCCAGTGAAAAGATTTGTGTCTCTTCTTCATTGTGTCCATCATCAGTGCACTAATTCCACTAAAATTTCTGATGATTTTTCGGTAGAAACTAGCCAATCCGTGAAAACTTCTCACCTCAAGTATACTCTTCGGTGATGGCCAATTCTTAATCACCTCCACCTTATCTGAATCCATCCTCAACTTATCTACAGAAATAACAAACCCCAAATAAACGAGCTATGTTTTCATGAATGAGGATTTATTCATATTTATCAACAACTTCTCTTGCTGTAGCCTCTGCATCACTGTAGCCAAATGTTTCAGATGCTCTGCCTTTGTTTTACTGAAAATCAGTATGTCATCCATATACAAAATGACAAATTTCCTGATGAAATCCTTCAGGACTTCATTCATCAATCTCATGAAAGTACTCGGTGCGTTTGTTAAACCAAACGACATGACAAGCCATTCGTATAACCCTTCATTGGTTTTGAATGCTGTCTTCCATTCGTCACCTTCTTTCATATGAATCTGGTGGTATCCACTTTTCAAATCGATCTTTGAATTTTTTTTGGCTCCACTCAAGAAATCCATCAGATCATCCATCCTTGGCAATTGAAATCTATACTTGATGGTTATTTTGTTGATTTCCCTCGAGTCAGTACACATCCTCCAACCTCTATCTTTCTTCGGACTGAGTACTATCGGAACAACACACGGACTCAAGCTTTCTCTGACCAAACCTTTGTCCAACAAATCCTGGACTTGTCTTTTGACCTCTTCATTCTTCTGCGACGTTAATCTGTACGCGACTTTGTTTGGAAAACTAGCTCCAGGTATGAGATCAATTTGATGACTTATACTTCTGATCGGTGGCAACGAACGAGGTAGTTTGTCCACTACTATGTTAGCGAACTCTTCCAGCAGTTCCTGAACCTCTTCTGGTAAATCATCGACCCTTGTGCTAGTTAAAACAATCTTTGGCTTCCCGACCACAATGAACTGCAGTTCCTCTTTCTTCTTAATCTCTTTAAGAAGTTCCTTCCCACTCATGAGAAGTACAATGTTGCTTACTTCAGGTTTCACCTCTTTGTCCTTAATCAACAACAGCATGTGAGTTCTCCCATTCTTCTCTAGGGTGTATGTGTTCATTCTCCCATCATGAATCACATTACTGTCATATTGCCACGGTCTACCCAACAATAGATGACAAACATCCATAGGAATAACATCACATAGTATTTCATCTTTATACCCTCCTATTTTAAACTCAACTAAACATTGTTTAGTGACATTTACCTGATGTCCTTTTTGCAACCACGAAACTCTGTATGGGCTTGGATGATCAATCGTCTCCAGCTCTAGTTTTTCTACCATCTCTGTTGAAACAAGATTATTTGTGCTACCACTATCTACAATAACTTTTCATTTGCAATCTTTGGTTTTACACGCAGTCTGAAAAAGTCTGTTCCTTTGGACCGAACTCTCCACCTCCTTCTTTGGTGTCAAAAGAGATTTTCGCATCATCAACGATATTCCGCCTTTAGCATCCTCTGCCTCAACATTTTTCCTTTGTGCTTCAACAATGTGAGTCTCTCCTTCCACTTTCTTCTTGTCTGGACATTCATAAGACTTGTGTCCAACCTTTCCTCACGTGAAGAATTTTATCACTCCACCTCTTCCTCTAGTACGAGGAAAAATGTCGTTATCAACATACTCTCCTCTTTCATCAGTATACTACCTTCTCTATCCAACATATTTCCCTTTCTGTGAGCTTCCACCTCTCTCAATCTGAGGTTTCTTCCATTCTTCCTTAGGCTTCTGATTTCTATCCTGGCCAATTGATTTTCCCCTGGCTTGACTTCTGCCTCAGCCTCTTTGGCTTTTTTTTCGGCTCAACTTCTCTTCCGCCTTTAGAGCCATTTGATAAGCATCTTACACCATTCGGATGGTCATCATGCTCATCTCATCCTGAATTTCGTATCTCAGGCCATTCATATACCTGGCAACCTTTTCATCATTACTTTCACGATGACCTACTCTGATGTTCAGCCTATAGAACTCTTCAGTGTACTCCTTCACTGTCATCAACTTCTATCTCAAATTATGCATTCTTCGAAACAAAGAAATTTGGTAATCTCTGGTAATGAATTTCGCTTTCATCTTTGCAATCATCCTATCCCAACTCTTGATTTTCTACTTACCTTGGTAGCGTCTGTCAGCTTGCAGTTCATCCCACCACAATGCTGCATGTCCTTTAAGTCTCGTGACAACATGTTTGACCTTCTTGTCTTCTTCGACATCTTCATAGTCAAAATATGTGTCCAGAGCTCTAATACAGTCTAGAAGCTCTTCAACATCCAAGTTTCCCTCATAAACTGGAATGTGCATTTTGGCTCTTGCACTCATTCTTGCAACAACTCTAATCAAGCATTCATTTGAAGCATCTTCTGCTGAAATTTCTTCTTCTTCATGTCCAACGTCATCTTCACTTTCGGACTCACTGACATCTCCAATATCAGCTGTGCGCCTTTGTTTTATCTCCACATCCACAAGTATGGCGCGAATGTCATGCAGATCTCTTTCCACTTCTGGATTTTGCACCTGCCTGCCCCTTTCTTCTTGCATTTCCCTATCCTCTGGAAGATTGGGTGTTTGCCAATCTCTTCTCCTTGGCAGCATGGCTGAAATTCCTTCACGCTTTTCCTGCCTGAAATATACAAACAAGAATCAGGCTCTGATACCAGATGGTGCAGACGCAGACCCTATCAACTCTCGGGTCGGCAGTCCACTACAGGATCGCTCTACTTTCCGCCCTTGAGTCGGATTGACTCTTCGATTCCTCTTCAGGGAATCCAACACACACCAAATGATGCTTCTCCACAGGTCCTTATGAATTAAGCTCACGCGATCGAACACGAAGCCTCAATTCCAACCTTCTTTTGACCAAACGATGTGGTCATGTTTCTCGTGATTTTCAGAACCTCAGAGTTCACAACTTCACAACTTCTCCTCCCAAATATTCAACTCTTCACCTTCCTAGACTCGAACTTCCAATGTGCCTAAGCACTTGTCACAACTCACCACTCGCGAGTTCGTGAGTCGAAACTCCCAACTCTTGCTTCCAAATCTTGCGATACCCGAAATGCCAATACGAGCACGCTCCTTCTCTTGTCAGCGCCCTCTGCGCGTGACCACCGACTAGGCCTAACTCTAGAAATTTTCGCTTCTCGCCGCTTCGTGATTTTTGATGTCGAACTCCCGGCTCTTGTCTCGCGAATCCCCGAGACACGAGAGGTCAACGGGGTGTTGACTTATTTCAAAAGACGACGCATGAATCCCGATACACGTCACCGATAGTTGGCCCCACACGCACGTCTCTTCGCCCCTTCGGGACTTCGCCTTTCGCAATCTAGAGTACGCAACCTTCAGGCTCTCACCTCGTGAACCTCCGAATTCAAGAGATCTCTAGATCTTTGCCACCTGTCCTTCCCAAATGGATGACTATGATCCTCTCGCCACTTCGCTACTCGCCTCTCGCGACTTCGCAAGCCTTAATGAAAAACCTTCGATCCTTCAACTAACAAAACTCTGAAATGAGATTTTATGAGCGATCCAATGACCCTGACTGACTTGGATCCTACAACCCTGATTTCTCATGAGATTACGCTTGAGGAAATCTCGTCGTAACGTTCCTGCTTCTCTGCAAGATCTGACGACTCTTGTGACTTCACTAATTCTTCTCAAAAGATTTCGACTGTCTGTTTCTTCCTTCAATAACTTTTGCCCCCGTAAACAAAGTGTTTTTCCATGGAACTTAATTGCTTGCAACAAAAACTTGCGATGGCTCCTTCCAATGCCTCAAGGCACCAACCTTCTGTGCTTTTCTTTGACAACTGCAAAGACTCTATCCATCCTGATATTTCTCCAACTCCGAGTCTTAAAGAAGACTCTCGCATGCACTCCTTGTGGCGAATCCTTTAATTACTTCAAATAATTGAAGTCCTTCGACTTTGCACACTCCCTGCAGCAGTATTCCTTCAAAAATTTCACTCAGGTTCGCAAACTCTGAGACTTTACTTTTCTTGCGCACACCTTGCACGACTCCTGTGCTTAACTTGCACTTCTACGAGAATGAGAACAACTTTAACCCTCCTGAGCTTTCATAGATAAAACTCTGAACTCTTGTCAACGCACTCCTTGCGGACAACTTCACTGCACTCCTTGCAGGAACTCTTGCTTAGATAGAGAAACAATTGAAATTAATTCCTTACTCTCTCTCAGACTTCAAACACAAAGCATGAAATCATATACACAACATATAAAGAAAATGTATAACAGAAAGTAAACATCCATGAGCCTAACATTCAACATACATACATAGAGAACAAATACGACACCATGAATTTGAATCAAACCTCTTTCTATTAATTCAAATCTCTGTACATGGGTGTTTTCAACCACAACTCTCTGCTCTCTTCTCTATGCTCTATGCTCATAATAATCTTACAACTATATAATGAGGGTGTCGATATCTCGTTTCCCTCTTGCACTCTAAAACTGTCTAATCTAAGCATTAAAATATATCTACCTATATTAACTTTGCATAAATGCCTCTATCCACTTCAGACGAGAGTGGGACGCTCAAGGTCTGATTACAATGCTCCTTCATAAATGTGAGTACGCCTCTATTAACTATCCCACTAATTATATGGTGCTTTCAAACTTCAAAACATTTCAACAAGAAATGTGTTGGTGCTTGTCCAGCTGTCCTCCACATCCACGCGCGCTTGCTACCTGCTGGCGATGCTCCTGCATCAGTTTAGGATCTTTGGTTCCCGTCTCAACCTTGGATTTTAATTTACCAGATTCCATCATGTTTGATTCGATTTCTATGGCGTCGTCCCGCATTCCTGCCAGAGTGGCAGATATTCTTTCTCTTAAAATTAGGGCAAAGTCAGGCTCAAAAGCCCCTGCGAAAGTTACCTTTGCCGTAGGTTGAGAGGGTTTAACTTTGGTTGAGATATTGTGGTAGAGTTTGTTAAACCTCTGAGTAAATTTGAGAACCGACTCATAATTCCTTTTTCTTAGAGCCCTGAAATCAGTCAAATAATACAAATGGTCTTACTTTTCTCCCCACTGTCTTAAAAAAGCATTTTCTAAATCAACGTATGACCGCAAGGATCCTACTGGGAGTCCTTGAAACCAGGGTCTTACTTGTACTTCGAAAGTTTTCACTAAAATACTTGAGTAAACATCTTCATGCTCAATGCCAAGGATATCAACGATCTGATCGAAAAAGGTTATGCGCTATGTTGCAGTTAAATCTCCTTCTCCCGTAAATTTTTGTAGGTTCTTCATATAATTTTCAGGTAAATCATGAAGAATGGGAGGAAGGACCAAGGGAGTGTATCTGACCACTACCTTGGAAAAAATCCTAGGTGGCGGGGGTGGTCCTTGACCTTTTCCACTCACTCATCCTCCTCCAGCAACAACCATCGAAAGTCCGGGGGACGAACTTTGTGAAAAAAAAGGGGTTTGAACTTCTAGGGACCGAAGTGGTGACCTTTAAACTTATTCGGGATGTAGTGAAGGAAATTATAGAAAAAGGTCATTAGGAGATGAAAAGTCTAGAATAGGAGGGAAAGGAAAGTGTGGACTGGTTTCTTCGGACTTACAAGATGTATAAATAGGTGAACCGATAGGGGACAAATCAGGGTATAAAACATGCTCTTCATGGTTTTGGAGAACTAAAACCTTTACCTCAAGCAAGGATGAGGTCGACAGAGTATTAAAGGTAATGGGTAAAGAGGAGGGTCTTTTGTTCTGACCGTTAGGATTATTAGGCGATTCAATCTCAATTTTTACTTCGATTATAATTTCCTCAGGGTTCTTAGGTCTAACCTCGGGTTTATTAATTGAGGCCTCTGCAAAGGGTACTCATTTGAAATTATATTCAGGGGTTGGTACTTCAACCAGAACCTTAGTCTTGACTTGTGCAACTTTGGGTTGGTATTTTTTACTTACTGATGCCGTAGTCGACTTGAGTTATCGCTTTGGTTTTACAAACCTTTCGGGATCTGATACAGGTGTCGTTATCCTATCGTCTGGGTTTTTTCTGGTATTCTTTCGACCGAATTCCAATTTATCTGTGGTGGATTCGCCAAGTGAAAGATAAAAAAAAATCCTTAATTCAGTATTCAATCTTTGTTCACTATCAAAGATAGAATATTACCTTGTCATTTTCCCTGGGAAAGATAACTTCGTTTCTCCATCCTCGGCAATGATGCCAAAAAGATATTGTTCCTGAGATTAAACTTAAGGCTCAAAGAGTAATGTCAAGCATCATGAAAGTTCAAAGATAGTGTATTTTAGAAGTTCTTTTTCTACCTTAGTTATATGAGAAAATTTCCTTAAATGAAATTAACAGTGTGACAACACAAAGGCCATATTTCCTGTCTGAGTCAAAATTGCAAATTCGAATGATGTGAGAGAAAACTAAAAAACTGTGAAATGAAGAAAGGAATCAATTGCGGAAGAGTCTCACCTTGTTATAGTGGAAGAAAATAGATAGTGTAACCTTGAATAAAGTATAAGATATAGTAATCCACACAGCGCGCAGGTCTTGATTTACTCAAAGTAAATGCAAAGGAAAAACTGCTTACTTAATAAATTACTGGTGCAATACGATTACAATAGTTGTTGTACTAAATTGAAATGAAACATTTATCAAGGAATAATAAAGAAGTGCTGAGAAATGGAAAAACAGAAGAAACACATAACCCAAACTAAACAAAATGTGGAATCTCTGTATGCACTTGTATTAATACTCAATAAGGAGATTTTTCTCTATTACAATCGGCAAGAAGTAGCCTTTAATAGATATTCAATCTATGGATTTATACAAAATTGTCTCAACTCAAAATGGTTGGACTTCTCATAATTTAAAGAAAGTAAATATCTGAAATAAGAAAATAGAGCATAGAAAATGATGATCTTTGTTGGCAATCTCTTCATCTACTGGCCGAAACCCTTCTGTCTTCTGGTATTCTGACATAATGTCCTGGTCATCATAGATTTGTTGCCATTTTTCCTTTCAACTATATCCAATAATGTAATAACACTTTCTTACTTGTTTCTGGATGTGCTGGCCTTCCCATATTCAATGCCTTGGATGCATCTACTCACCAATTTTACCACCATCCCTGAAGGTTCAATTTCTTGATTTGCCTCGAAAGTATACAACTTCCTCTCTACCTAAGGCAGTTTTTCTTGTATCATTTTCGATCCTTGAGATATTACCTGTAATTGCAAGCTTGGGTTTACTATCCATTTATTTATTTGAAGGAGATCAATCTGGTCCATTTTCTGAATGGCCTCCAGGGCCTCTTCCTTTCTTGTTATGAAATTATACTGGTTCTTTGATATATCAATTTGACCTAGGGCTTCAGAGATAGAATTTCCTTCAAAATAAATTAGTCCTTTGTTTAGCAAGGACAATGCTTCTAGACAAGCTTCATTTACCTCTCCTGCAAGTCTTTTACTTTCTGCTAGATTGGTTTCCCAGGATTTTAAAACTGTATTTCCTTTTATTTGTTCTGAAAGAGAAAGTCAGGGAACTTCTAAGACATTATCCTTTGGTACTAATAAGATAGCCTCCTGAAAATTTACTTGAGATGAATGAGCTTCTCTTTCTTTGATGTAGATGTCTTTCAGAGAAAAATGAACTACCTGGTAGCAATTTTGGATGGCCTCGACCTTCATGAATAAATCTTGCTGGGCTATTTATAGCTTTTCATTTACCTCCAATGCTTGAGTCCGAAAAGTTGGTACCTCTATTGATGTACCTTCGGTCAAGTCTAACCTAGATAGCAATTTATTTATTATCTCTTCTTGTTGCGTGATCAAGCCTTTGTTGTCCTATGAATTTTGATGGAGCTCTTCAAGGTTAGCTTGTGGTTATTGAATTTGATGCCTGTCATAAGCTCTAATCTGTTCAAAATCTCTATTCATATTATTTTTCACATCATGTTCCATAGTCATTATCTGATATTGAAACTACCCTACCAACAGGTTTCTCTGTCTTAACTTCTCGGCCAGATTTTCCACAGACCACTAATTTGCAGTGGCAAATGCACCTAATGAACCTGCCATTTCCTTGGCGAATTGTGAATCATCTCGGCTATGTCCATCGTACACCATTCTTTTCCTTTTGACTATCGCTCCATATTTCTGATGTGTTTCTCGTTTAATAATAGCCCTCCTTTTCTTGCTGAAGAAGAAGTCTGAAGGAGGCATTTCTTCAAGTGAAATTGGGGTGAGATCATCTATAAAAATAACTTCAGAACTTAGGTTTCCAAAACTTTACTGCAATGGTGACAATGAAGTAATAGGGGAAACTATTTTCATGGATGGTTGTTTCTTAGAGGTTTTGGAAACATATGTGGCTAGTCTAGAAGGAGACATATCCTGCCCCTTTCTAGAAGCAGATGTGGCTGGTAGGCCATACATTTTTCTGAGCTTCTTTCAACTCCTTGCTAATGCCCCCTGTCATTGTTTGATAAGCCACTTATCGACATACTAGTTGATCTAGTAAAAAAAATGGGAGATCATGGGGAGGGACCGATCATTCGAAAACCCTGATGTAAGAAAAGTTTTCTTCGATGTACCAATCCACTATTTTGCCCAAGTTTCCCATGATTCTGTTTGAAATTCTAGGGGGTGGGAAATCGTATAGGGAGATATGGATAGGAACCACTACATTATGGTATATTTTGTAGAATAAATCTCTGGCCTTGTCTTCCTGCAACTTGGAGTGATAGAGTGGATAGGTTCAGTGTTGGTCAGGGTCCAGCTCCAATTCATCCGAGGGAAAGGGGTCATAAAGAAAATAACATCCATGATGTATGTGAACATATAGAAATGGGCAGGTTTCCCTTTGGAATTTACCAATTGGTACTCTGTGATTTCCTTAGCCAGGTTGTCCGATAACATCTTGGCCAAGTTGAAAGAGTATCCCTCGACCACCTTATGCATAATTGGCACCCATGCCAATGAGAAATGAGTGGAGCTCTTCTTCTCGAATAGCCTACATAGAATCATAGACACATAAATCATATGGGATTCTAACGACGCTGTGGCATAAATGCCATGAGTGTTGGTTCTGAATTTCTCTGGGTGCCCCCACCAAAACTTGATTAAATCAGGGTAGCTTTTATCATATTGCGTACACTCATGTTTCTCAAACTCCAACATGACTGAAATGTTGTAATTATATTTAAAATCGAGGGATAATTTATACATTACTTGTATGTGTTTTGGTCGAAAAGACCCAACAAAAACCTTTTGAGAGTTGTAAATTCTCCTAGTTAGAATGTCGACATTTTCCAGGGCCCAACCTATCATGCCATTATACGGCACGAGTCTCGGCTGTGCAACTATTTTGTGTATCTCTGACTGAGCTATATCCCTGAGTTTAGTTGCATGAGTTTCTCTCACTTCGTTGCATGAATTCTCTGGGAAATTTATAAGCTCATGCTCTAGAATATCGAACACCTGTGTCTAATATTTCACAGTGTCAATGGTTCTCGGTGAGGTATCTGACAAAATGTTCGCACTCGGATTTGCACATTCACCAGCTGCTTTATTCATCTTCCGTGGTGCCATGATATTGATAAAATCAGAATGGGGTTACCTTTTATAGGGGGATGCGTGAGATTCTTAGTTGGCTAAAACTTACTATACTGCGAGAATGAAAATAGAATTCAAAATCAAGCATTCTTATTCACCTCAGGCGCATTGATTCAAGTATACCCTTACTGACGAACGACGTATTGATCTTAATGGGAAAGTATACCTGGAGATTCACAATCTATGTTGAAATCATTACCGTTGATTCGTGATAAATACCATTATATCGACGGTTCGGGATCAAGAGTTTTGGATGAAACATACTTGAAATTTCTCGAATCGTGAATCCGTGAAAGGTTAATTACGAGACAATATTTTTTAGAACATTAATTAATCGTGTTTAATTTTAAGTGATTTTGGGTAATCAGACTTCGGTATTTTTAGAATTAGTTCGAGATAGAATAACTGAAACCCAAAACTGTGAAATGATTAATTATCAGATAATCGCTTTCAAGTTTGAATTAATCACATTTAGGTTCTAGTGTTTTGGAAGTTCAGACTTCAGATATTTTAGGATATGATGAATGGTAAACGTCCGAACTATGAACCGCAAAGTTGTTAATTATCATTTGACTAAAATTAACTTAAATAATTAAGATTTAACATTTCGACATTTTACTGCTTCGTATATTTGCGAGTTAGCTCTTTGTTATATTTTCGAAAGGCCATTACCCGTAGTGACGTGTCGAAGATGACGTCATTCTATATGATGTGTCGAGACCAAGGGGTTCCACGTATTAACTTAGGGAAGACTCGAAAGATAAACATGTACTATGATTCGTATCCTTTAAAGGTTTATGAAAGAGGGATAATGAACATTTTCGAGTTTCAGGACTTTAATCGTGAAGACCTATTGAAACACCCGAAGCATGAAGCTTCGAAGTGACCTTTAGTGATTTGACTATTTAACAATCAAGCGGCTCCAAAACTCTGGGGAAAGGGGGATCGTTCGATCAACTGGGGAACTTCATCAACGACGTGTATCATGCACTCTTTATGACCAGAAATACATTTGATTTAGACTTTGAAAATTGATTTCAGAGTTGCTGCTTTAGGAAAGATGAAGTTGAGAAAGTAAAGCTCAAATTTTAGGATTATATGTGTTCCAACACAAGGCATTCTCAAGATATGTAGGTTCTTCTCTAATAAATTATTCGTCGCTTGCTTTCTTGTGTGGAGGGGGAACTTCACCAAGGTTTGCATATTTTGAATCATCCCATTTTTCTCCCTCCGCATTCAATTCCAATATCTTGGACAAAACCCAAGGTTGGTCATACTTCTCTCATATGCTGGCACATAATGTTTTTACACAGAAATATGCCTTAGAAAACTCTTCATCTACTAAGACTTCGAAACATTGCACATACTGCTCAATTATGAGGTCATGCTCTTCTCATATTTGTGCACAAATTCCAATCAATAGATGCACATCTTGGCATTGATCAACCAATTCCTTGCAAAACTTCTTATCTTCTCTGACGCTTTCCTTCAACCTTTGGGAGAAGTCTTCACATTGTACTTCAAATATTTCTTCGTCTTTGAAGGTTTCCTCTTCTTGAAGGGCTCCCCAGATCTCTTGAATGGTGTATTCAGGTGTTTGATGGCTCAGACCCCAATATTCAAGAAATATTTTTGTGAGATGTGCGAGGGAAGATACACTTTTTGGTTTTAGATTTTTTACAAGCCACAATCATATCTAGATTGGTATGTTACACAAAAAAAATAGTATCTGCACATATTCATGTATCAAATTTAATCTTGTTGTGTATCTTATAAATTTTGCAACATAGGTAACGACCAAGGACCTATTACCATCATGCTTTGGACAATTATAAATCCATTTCAAGAGCCTACGATTATGGTACCCAAGAAGATTATCAACATCAATGAATGGATACCTTTCATGAAATTCCCATGGTGCCATGATTCCATCACTTAAAAATACACAATATCACAAAGTTGAGAGTAGGATGACATGTTAGAATATATAAGAAGAGTCGCCATATGATCCACTTTGGATCATCAAAGGAAGGTGAGGGAACTAGCCTGAGAGGAGTCGCCAGGTAAACTTGAGAGAAGAGGGACTTGGGAGGAAGTTTACCAAATATATGTCGTTGAGGAGAATGAATTGATCCTCCTTGAAAATGATGCCAATATTTTATCGCAAAATTTGTACTTATGAAAAACCCAACACAAAACCCTGAATCTTGCATAACTATGGAAGATCCTACCATCGTTACCTTAGTAAGAAATTCCCCCATTTTAGTGATGGAAGAGGTCCACCACAAGGGAGGATTCCTTGGTGATATCAAGGGATTAAAGTAGAAAGTATAGTAGACAAACCTACCACCCCCTCTCTTGATCACTGAAATATCAGTCTAGGTCAAGGTAGTAGAAGAGGTATGAAGTTGTTTGAGTACCTGCCCAGAACAAGAACACTTTACAACATATATATGATTATTTCCAAGTCCAAACATGCAATTGATACCTCTTTAAGACACTAGACAAGATAAGTTGCAATGGCTGTTATAAATTTGCAGCAGTAAACGTTGATATAACAACAACAAGTGATTTATAATAGCAGAAACAATTAATGCTTAGAGATGCAACAATTGACCATGAAAACTTAACATACATCCACTAGAACATTATCCAATTGTTACATGCACTTATTGAATAAGTTAGTCCACCTTTACAAGAGTGTATGCAACAAATTAGAGTGTTATTAGATGGTTGTAGTAAAATTTTGTAACAACAACAAATTATCCAATGTGTTTGCCAATGTTAGTGTTTGTTGGGTTAGTATAATTATTTAGAGAGTTGACAGAATGCGTTTGCAAAATAATTCACCATGATAATGCATTAAAACTAGTGCCTTTTAAGGGTTATGGAGTCTTATAACAACAAATGCAACTAAGCTTGAAACTTGATCTAGTTGTAACCAAGAGGTAGGATTCAAACCCTAAGGTGCAAACACAGTTGGGCCTTAGGATTTGAATCTTGAGGAGAAGGATTTCTAGGGTGTAAGCAAATTTGGGCCCTCGAAATCGTTTCTCCCTTCTTGTAGCTTCAACTAATTCAAAAATCAAAAGTCTAAGGCTAAAATCCTAAAGTGACTCTTTCAAAAATTTTGAACAAAAATGACCTTGTGAGAGGAATAAGCACTTATGTTCCTCTCTTAGGATTTCACCAAGAAATATGTCTAGCATGAAATAGAAAATTTACCATGAGACATTAATAACATAAGAATAAATTGCAGAAAATTCACTTACTTCATCCAAGAGACCATGAGATAAAACCCTAATTGCAGAAATTCCCATCCAAAATCAGCAAAAACCATCCACAAGTGACCTTCCAAGCCTAACACATAAGAGAAGAAGAGCTAGTAACCGTTAGAGGGATAAAATTTTAGAAGTACTCTCACAAATGGTAAGAAGTTATGATGATAACAGGAAAAGTGAGGGTGGCCTTATTATACGAGGCCACCCTAATACATTTTTCCACATAAATTTGTCAACAACATCATTCAAGTGGGGTTGAGCCCTTTATTTTCCTCTAACATAATTCCAAAATAAAAAAATACATCACAAAACCCTAAAAAGGGTGGCGTCATGCTCTAGAAGGGTGACATCAAGTTAGGAGAGGGTGACGTAATGCCTCCAAGGGAAAATTTTGGGCCTCCAAAGGCCAAGTGGAATCCTCTGGGGGTGAAAGAGTGTGAAGTGAGGTGTCTCTTCACCCAAATCCATGCCAATCATCTCCGGTACCCATCTATCAATGAAAACCCTAGTTAAGAAGATGGCATCAAGGGATAGAAGGTGGCGTCAAGGGCATCCAAAGGTCACGTCCAAGGATGAGAGGGATGAAATCATGTCTCCAAGTGATGTCAAAAAAATTTCTACTGCAATATCCTCCATCCTATTAGCACACAATACCCAGGGTACTCTGCCCAGACTATGGGGCTTCTAGCCCATATGTGTGGCATAATGACCATAACTACTCAAACCAAGACCATTTTTACATCATCCAAGGTCCTGAGAATGTGAGAGCCACTATTTGAGGGTGGTGAGTCACTATAAGAACCACTATTCTCCATCACACATTCCAAAGTCATGCAATAAAGGCACAACGTCTTGGGTACAAGCCCAATATGTCCCTCAAGAACCATTTCAGGGGCATTCAAAACAAGCCAAAGTATAAAACATGGTTAGCCAAAGTTCATAAGAAACATTAGTCCTTAAAGCATACAAAGTAAGCTGCAAATTTAGATATAAGCCATGAAATATAATTCACCTTAGTATCCCCTTCAAGCATCACACCAACCTAGGACCCCATGTGAGTTACCAAGTTTATGTATGGGAGGGCCTTCATCCAATCCTATTAGATGTGCCACCTAGACAAGAAATAAAATAACATAGGTAGAGGGATAGGTCCCTAGAGTGACAAGGGAAATTAAAAACCCACTAAGAGTAAGTGTGAAAATGATATTGTTTAGGGATTACTTCATGGCTTACGGTGTTAATACATATCTATGAGAACCTTTGTGAAGGGTGCGCTTGTTCTTGTGTTACCCAAAATTCGCGTGCCACTTTTTTCCAAACCCTCTTTTGCCTTTTTCTATTCCATGCTTTCATTTATATTTGTAAATTTGCGGGTCCCCTTTATATAGGGTTTCAAGCTATACCATTACTTTTTTGGGATTAGGGCAAGCATTGAAAGAGTAGAGCTCAAGTGGGACTAACTTTTGGTGGTCCTTCTTTGATATGTTCACTTTCTTTTCTAGCATCATTTTCTTATTCTTTTATACCAACAACAAAACAACTCTGGTCCTTCATCCTCTCTTGTCATGAGAGAATGGACCATATCCAAGGTTTAGGATATGTGAAAGGATTTAAGATGGAATGTGTTAAGTATGGTATGGAGCAGAACATTACCCTTTGGAGGGCCCCCTAGTATTACCCCTTTTCCCTGGGCGGTGACAACAAGGGACTAGGGAACAAACACTGGCCACTAAGGTGAAACAAGGAAACTGACACAATTTCCCAAACCAATGATCCATTATCCAACTTCAACCAAATATCCTCATCCACATTCCAACAAATTAAGCACAACACTTTGCATGAAAGAAGGACTAACATGCCTCATGGTGACAATAGCTTACCATCTCCCATACATTGGGTTGCTTGAATGTGATGAGCTTTGGTTGATCTGTGATGGGATGAAAATGAGGGGGGTTGTTAGGATACTATCTATGGACATGTTGATCATCGTCATAATGGTGTAGATCATGTTCTCCATTGTAGGCCTCATGACATGATCTCCTCCAATTAACCCTAGGCATGGGGGGTAACAGGCCATAAACCTGTTTAGGTGTGCTTGGGGTTTCATCCATTAGTCCCCATTGATATAGATCTTCTTGCTGCATCTTCATCGACAAATTTACACCACACTTAGAAAAAAGAAGATCATGCAACCAGATTTGTTGAAAGGATCCAACACCTCCAACAATAGGTTCATGACAATAATTCTAGGTACAAGCAAGACAACTACTTCAAAAAATAAAGAAACCCACCAAGGTTCATATTCAACAAAAGTTTCAAGCTTGTGGTTTTGATAAACCATGATATTCACCCTTTGGATGGGGAATGCAATGTAATTCCATCTCCACTTGTTAATTATATCCATCGTGTAATGATTTCCTAGTGGTATTATGTACATGCCTACATCATTAATGCAATGAATCCCATCATAACTTTGCATTTAAGCATGCTTGGGATAGAGTAGTACTGGGATGATTGACCTCCTGAGAAGTCCTAGTGTTTTACATTCCTTTGGCATTTTGTAAACTTAGACCTATTTATCCCACATGCATCATGGTAATTATTTTCCTCTCACTCTCATATATAATCAAGGTGAAGGAGGTCATTTGAGCATGAAATGGAGTGTGTTTTAATGCTTATTGTGAATGAGTGTAGCCGACATCTCTTTCTCTTCAAAGATAAGCTACCACCATTCTAGCCTGTTTGTGTTCTACAATATTTTGTTATGCATTGCACCGAAAATAGTGAGGTGCTCTATAGTTTAGTATGGAGGAGATGTTCTCATGTAACGTTACATTAAAAAATAATAAAATAATAAAATGATAAAAATGATTTATTAACTACATACGTTTATATGCGTACATATGTACACGACAACATCTAAAAAATTAAACCATCGTAGATCAATCTTTAACTCGGAGCTATGAAGCACTGAGAGGGATCAAATTTCTTAAGGTGTAATTTTTTTTATCATTTAATATGAAGGAATTAATACATGACATGGAATTAAATGGCAAAAAAATTTCACCTTAAGAAATTTGATCCTTCTCGGTGCTTGATAGATCTGGGTTCAAGATGGATCTACGCTAGTTAATAGAAGTTGGGTTTCATTGTATTTTTGTGTTCTCTACTATATTTTAGTTTGTTTCTCATTTCATTCTCAATATTATCAGGATAATCTTCAAGAATGGATTCTTCTAATACAAGATAAAAAAAACCCATCAGAATGTGGCTTCCGTTGTCATCAATCTCCTATCCATCTTGTTGGTGATACAAACCTCCTGTGCTGCTATCTCTCCTTAGATGGCTTCGTCTCCTTGATTTAGAGATTTAATTTTCTCTTCATATTCTATGATATTCACTCTCCACTCTCTTCTCTTGGTTGTATGGTTTCTCGGGGGAACTTTCAGATGAATCCACCAACACTTTGCTTCCCAATGTCCACTCAACTTGCAATGGTAGAAATGTTTTTTGGTGTTGTGTTATGGACTGCTTGGGATAGTCTTTTTCTTCCTGTGCCTATGAGTTTGTTTTTGTATTGGAGAAGTCTTATCACCATTCTTCCTTTGAAAGAAATATGGCTTATGGCATGCTTCTGCCAACAACCTACCTCAAGATGGCCTTTCTTCCCATAGAATGAACAAGCCTCTGAGTACCAACAACTGGAAGCGTTATGACCTCTCTTCTAGCAACAGTGACAGACAAGGAATTTTGGTTTGAGGCAAACTTATTATTCTTATTCTTCTTATTTCCATGGATGATCTTATTTCTTCTTTCTTTGAGTGTAGATGTAGGAAGAGTTTGTGAACTATTCTCATCACTACCTTCCTTCAATATTCCATAAGAAGTTTGAGGTTGTAGTGGGCTACCACCTTCACTTACCACTGCTATTTATCCTAATGAGAAAGCCAACTCTGGCATGTCTTTCTCCTTCACAAAACTGGTCTTCATGGTGAGGGGATTTTCCATTCTACCATCAAGGTCTAGGATTTCATGCTTGACACATTGTGTAGCTGTAATGGGGCTAAGATGCCTAGTCTTCTCTTGCCTATCCATTTTCCATCATATCCCATCTATCTTAAGAGATTGGAACCATTTCCTCTGGTGTGTTTTTTGAAATCACCAAAATTATTTTGAGAGGAATCTAATAAAGGCGAGCTTACCAAAGTGGTCTCGGTCATTGTGATAGCTTGGATAGTGGAAATGGAATGTGGCCTTACTTTCTTGGGTGCTTGGAAAAATACTTGGAGCTTTTCCAAGGAATTATTCTTCTCTACCAACTCCTTTTGAAAATTTTCCATCATTTTAATGACCCTATATTCTTTCTAGATACCCATCAGAATGACCTTCTCAAGAAGGTGCACGCGCTATGCTCTGTTCTTGTCTCAATTTGTCATAATAGTGGTGAGGGAGTCTTGGTGTTCTTCAAAATTCTTCTTTAAGAATGATAACAGTTTGGCAGAGGTCTCAAGGTGATTCTCCATATCTTCCATCCTTTGGTTAAAAATTTGGACCTAATCCTTCAAGTGCTTGTTCTCTTCTCAAAGCTAGTTGGCCCTCAAGTCTTCCAAATTTTCTCTACTTGCTTTATCCATGCTGAGTTCTACAATGTTTTGTTCAAAGATCTACTAGTTGTCACAGTTAAGGATGCAACTATTATGATACCATATGATCCATAAATGAGGGAATTATATCCCACTCGCTTCACCAACATGAATCCTTGCAGGATTAAAAAAATCTTACCTTTGTCTAAACTATATTCCTAGGCTTATACGGAGTGTTCTATCTCTAACAAGGCTACTAGACCTTTGTATTCTTCCATGTACAAAGATCTATGTTCATCTAATAGCTACGATGTTTATTCTGTCTGCAATATTTTCTATGGATGAATGGTTGGCTCCTATGTCCAATTGAACTTACTCCAGTATAATCATAACATTCCCATGGAAATACAACTAGTAGGCGAAGGATGAATCTAAAAATAATCTATTTAGGTCTGATTATAAGGATTTTTGTTTGGTGCAACTCATTTACACATAACTACCGAGTTGAACTAAAACTCTCAACACTCTAGAGGTTGAGACACCCACATAGTTTGATGTGTGGGTTCATAGCTAATTATAGTGCTCTGAATACATGACGGGTTTTAGTACCTAGTTGCTAAGGTTATTTTATTATGGTTCTAACATAAATAATAACACTCAGTAAACCGAACCTCCATTCATTCATATAAAACATTTACACAGGTGAAAGCAATATGCAACACTTAGTTGGAATGCACAATTCATATTTACGACAATTCATCTGTTGCAAACTATGCAAGAAGGAAAATAATAATCACTACATCAAAGCACCCACAAATCCTCCAATGTCTTCATGAATGGTTGTTTGTCAAAAGGATAGATATGCAATCCAAATGTATGAAACTTAGATTTGTCTTCTAGAATCAATATGACTAGATTTCATAAGATAATGATGTTCATCAAAAAACAAACATGAGAAACCAATTCATATTATAGCCTCAACATCATAGATAGAACCATCCTTTAAAATGTAGATGTCCAACTTTAATGTTCTTCTTTCTATTTGAAAATGGTAGAGAAAAGACCTGAAATTATCTATGGGAATAGATCGTCCCAAAGGTGAACCATAAGCACACATTTTTCCCTTGATCTAGTCAATGAAGAAATTGACCGCGTGATGGTAGAGGTCGACTTAGGAAACCAAATCAACCAAAATGAAGAAATTTAAGTCTATGGGAGCACACATTTGTCGTTCAACCCTTGGGTGTGAGAGAGAATGCCTAGGTAATGAGGAATCATCCAAGATGAATATGAATTTGGCTCAAGCAATGGGTAATCACCCAGACAAGTTTAAATTCGACTAGGTAGTTGTAAAATCTCCCAGGGAAATGTAAACTCACCTATGTAGATGTAAACTCACTCAACAATGAGAAATCCTACCAAGGGGGGCTGCGTATGACCTATTGGTAAGATGGATTCGCCCATGTAACTATAGAAACAAATGTAGGTTTCGTACGATCATTGTATGATCACATATGGATCATGGGAAGAAACAAACATCGTTGTAGGTGTGAAATCACCTAGGTGGTGAGAAAATTGGTCCAAGGAAATGTGAATTCTCCCAAGAACTAAGTAATGGCTCAAAAGGAGAGTGAAATTGTAGACTATGGAGGGGATTGAGCCTATAGGACAGAGAAATTCACCCACATCTAGAATTAAACCATATTAGAAATTCCTACAAAGGTGAAACAATTTTGAGATGACAATCATCAATCTCTAGGCCTTGAAATGCATCCTATGGTGGTAGAAATAGAGATGTTATACTCTCTATTAGACAAGCAAACCAATATGAAATAAATCCACAATTATGGTTAGATATCCATCTCATTTTCACTCCCAATATTCACTGGCAGGCATTAAAACCATAACTAAAACATGATCCATAAAGAATAATCACACAGAAAAATAAAATCCATTAAAGAAATAATGGACACCATATTTACCCTGGAAACCGAGATGAGGAAACTAGCTTCGAATAGGGCTTATTCCAACAATATCTGGTTACAATGCTTTCTTTTCTCTGTGTCCATGCTCCTTTCCTTGGGAAAAATATCCTTTGAGAATGAGATCATCGGGAGGAAATCAAGAGAGTTGGGGGGTAGGGGAAAGGCCAATAGCCATGCCCCTTCACTTCCCATTCCTCAGCCTTCTCTCCTATTTTATTTTCATATTACATTTAATAATCTATTTTCCTCTCAGATTCACATTTTTGTCTGATTCAACTTTCACATTTACATTGCTTACATAGTTTTTTGATCTTCATGAATTGCCAGTTTAATATTGCAGGTATTGTGAGTCTTACACCCATTCATCAGTTCGGATCCATTTTGGATCAATGGTAGTGTCTCCCATTATGATGGTCTCTACCTCATTCTTGAGTGGCTCTGCTTCGCATTTGAATGTATCCCCTGTGCATTCTATGGGATCCTGCTCCCCTTCTCCCTCCTTTAGAAATATGGGTAAGGATTCTTTTAGAGATGTTGTACAAATTTCTTCTAATCGTTTGATGGTTTAGGAGGATCCAAATATATTTATTGCACTTTGGAAATATGTTTTTATCTAAGGAATCTATATAGTTCAACTGCATTGATATATCATTTCAATAGTCTATGGCTATGTCTAGTCAACCTGCACAAATGGATTTCTATCTTCTAGCAACCTAAGATTAAAGAATAAGCTTTTATTTTCCTTTGTGAAAAAGGGTTTTTTATTGTGATGTTTGATCTTGCTGAAGATAGGGATTTGATTTTAAAGTTAGATCATTAGTTTTGGGAAAATTTGGTTTATGCATGAAACCCTAGATTCCTTCCTTTGATCCTTTGACGAATACCTTGTCCTCAGCTCCAGTTTGTGTAAGACTTACAAATTTCCCTTTGCATATTTAGGGTTTACCCTCTCTTCGAGCCATTGGAAATGTACCTGGGAAATTCCACTACAAAAGTGAGGAAAAAAATTACAGTATCACCACATATGCTTGAATATGTGTGGAAATGGACTTCGACAAAGGGTTTCCGATAGAAATAAACATGACAGGTGAAAAATCCTTCTGGTATCAAAAGTTATATTATAAAAATGTATCTATACGATGTAGAGTTTGTTTTGAAACATGGCATATGCATGCTGATAGCCCTAAAATGCCAAGGCAAGCCAAGAAACACCAACATAAGTCAACCTGGTGGGTTGGTTCCAAGGAATAACATCAAATGATTAGAAAGGTTGAGGCAGATTCCTTATACTTTCCCATGGATGATCCCAAATCAAAACTAGAATAAATCAAGCATATCCCTTCTAATAAGAAAGAGGTGGAACCACATGATTCGATGGAAGAGGAATCTGTTTTCTCCCTAGATATGGACTAGGAAGCATCAAAAGAGCATGATGTAGTATCACACAAGATTTTATGAAAAAGGAATTTGGTATTTCCCCAAATATGGCTTAGTAGGAAAGCTGGGCAGACTAGGAAGAAGAGGTGGAGACTCTAGAACAATCAAAACCTCCAGATCAAGGAAAGCTAGGATTGGAGGGAGTGATGTCGAATTTATCAAAAATAAAGGAAGCTTGGACTATATTGTTTTGGTATTTAAATATCCTTGATTTGCGGGATTGGCCTATGGATGAGATGCCACGACCCATGGGCATATAAGCCATCAAAATCACCCGGGGATCTCACCTGACCTGGACCACACCAACCCTTAACATGGTTATATTTGAGGTGTCCCCAAAGGTTTCAAACCGATGACTTCACTTACATAGTGCCTTAACAACACACTCCCTCACCGACTTCTCTAAACCATGGGGAATAAATCTTGGACTACATTAGTAAAGAGGAAAAAACCTTCTTTCAGTAGCACAGTTAGTGGTGAAAAGAAGCCAAACTCATAATCCAATATAGACATGTACTATTTTTGTATTTTTTATGTAAGCAATTTGTCAAAATTTTCTCATGCAAGAAATTTTGGAATGCAGTTAGTTATTTTACAACCTCCATCAACCTTTTGAAGTGTTTCAAGATTCTTTTTTTAACCTAATGTAAATGCTCAAGCTTGCTGAAAAGTCTATGAATCAATATTGTGTAATATGCTTCTTGCTTCGATACAACCTATTTTTGAATGAATACAAATTATGTTTTAGTTTTAAAAAAGAACATGGTGCCATTTTCTTTGAAGTAGAGGTTTTCATATCTATTAAAATTGGATACCATTATTAGTAGAGGTTGTAATATCATATCAAGGGAAGTGTTGGTGACATCTTCCCTTCAAAAAAAGCCAAAACGAATTGAATTTGAAATTTTGGTAAGCTCCCATACAATGATGATGGACATAAGGCACATCATGGTAAAACACAAGAGTAATCTTAATATTTGTTTCTTTCATCAAAGTGAACTCAACCAAACACCAAGGAGCTTGGAGAAAATTATGATGTGAATGAAAGTAGAGAGAATGGCATATGTATTTGGAAAGTGAAATCCATTAATCTATTTGCATATGAAGACAAGAAGATGGACTTGAACTGTAACATGGAAATGAAAAAGAATCCAAGTGAATATTTGTGGTGTGCATGTAATTAAATGGGTGGATGGATCGATGAACAATGTAAGAGCCAACAAGTGTATGGCACAAAGGTGGTTTAGCCAATGCTAGTTCGACAATGGATATGGGTTAAAATATATGAACACATAAGATGAATTTAATCTTAGTTTTCCATATATGTGTGTGTGTGTGTGTACACACACACACACACACACACACGGGATTATGATCGTTAGTTGTTGATATAATTAACCTCTTTTGCTAATATTTTTAGTTATATCTATAGGATTAGGATTGCTAGTTATAATCCCAACCCTCTAAATATAACTAAAAATCATGGCCCATGTGGTTAATTAGGTCAATCAATTATCACCAATGTTGCTAGGCATTTCTCTAGTTCTATGACAATAAGTGCCTAATTCAAATCCCCTTGGATTAACCACACTATTCTACATTGATATGTTTACTAGGGATGCCATCCACAAATTTTGGGAAGAATCCCTTCAATTTCCTTTATATATATATATA
>JZKD02S1201655.1:83180-111142 GCA_000966675.3 Picea glauca
TATCATGAGCAGTAAATCAAAACCATCATATGTAATAAATATGCATCCAAAAATCATCAACCACTTTCAATATATAAAAATTTACTAGTCAATATTGATAAGATCATCATCATATATAACTAAAACAATTGAAAGTCAAATATATATGCCGTAGATCAATCACATCTAAAATGATACATGTCCAACAATCGATATAAGTCCAATTGATACACCATGTACACATGATATAAATAAAAATGATAAATTATGTAAGCCAAAATGATACAAGTCAATATGATAAGTCATGTCCAAATGATATAATTCAACATGAAACATGTCAAAATGATACAACTTAATAATATGGTAGTGGAGGCCGTGAAAATGATACATATGATAGTAACCATGAAAATAAGTATTATAACAATATATAAAAAATGATCCATGATGCAGTCTATATGATCATGAATGTCATTAGTTGTTACCAACAACTGCCTCAACACCATAATCACCATCGTGATCAAGATGATCATCATCGTCATTTGCATTGGCATCGACATCACTGACATTTGTATCTGTGTCATCATGAGCATCATCTAGCATTTCGGCATCGAACCCAACATCATGATCTGGATCTATTTGTTGAGGATGATCCAGATCTTCTTGAAGATCCTCGTTTTGCAAAAACAAACATTTAAAATGAAAATTTATTATTTATTTCATGCAATAATTAATTTCTCTATTATATATCTAATATTACAACATATAAAATGAAATAATAATCCTATTACATCATATCAAAGTGCACATGCGGTAATAAAATTTCAAATAAGTTACAACTAAGATGTCATTCCAATGATGTAAAACATTCAACAATTCTAATAAATGTTAGTAAAGATCATAAAAAAATGCCATGCCTAGCCTTACCTTACCTTTCCTTGACATGCCATGCCTTGCATTGAAATGCCTTGCCTTGACATGCCATGCCTTGCCTTGCCTTGACATGCCACACCTTGACTTGGTATTCCATGCTTTGACAAGCCATGCATTGCCTTGACAAGCCATGCCTTAACTTGACATGTCTTCCCTTGCCTTGACATGCCATGCCTTGCCTTTCCTTGACATGCCATGCCTTTCCTTTCCATGTCTTTCCTTGCCTTGACACACCTTTTCTTGACATGCCTTGCCTTGAATTGATATGTTATTGCCTTGCCTTGACATGCCATGTCTTGAATTGCCTTGACATGCCATGCCTTTCCTTAACATGCCATGCCTAGCCTTGCCATGCCTTGCCTTGACAAGCCATGCCTAGCCTTGCCATGCCTTGCCTTGAAAAGCCATGCATTTCCTTGAAGTGTATTGCCTTGCCTTGTCATTATTTTCCATGCGTTGCCATGCCTTACCATGAATTTCCTTGCAATCCCTTGCCTTGCAATGCATTCCATTGCCTTTACTTGCCATGCCTTGCCTTGACATGCCATGAATTTCCTTGACATTCCTTGCCTTTCCATGCCTTGTCCTAACATGCCTTGCTTTGACAATCCATGCCTTACCTTGCCATGCCTCACCTTGCCTTGAAATGTCTTGCCTTTCATTGACAGACATGCCATGCCTTGCCTTGCCTTGGCATGCCTTTCCTTGACATGCCATGAATTGTCTTGACATTCCTTGCCTTGCGTTGACATTCCTTGCCTTGCCTTGCGTTTCCCTGACATGCCTTTCCTTGAATTGACAAGCCTTACCTTGACAGACCTTGCCTTGCATTGCTATGCCTTGCTTGACATGCCATGCCTTGCATTGACATGCCATGCCTCACCTTGCCTTGACATGCCATGCCTAGCCTGGCCATGCCTTGCCTTGAAAAGCCATGCCTTGCCTTGACATGTCTTGCCTTGCCTTGCCATGCCTTGCCTTGTCATGCCTTTCCTTGCCTTGACAAGCTATGCCTTTCTTTGACAAGCCATGCCTTGCATTGACATGTCTTTCCTTTCCTTGACATGCCATGATTTTCCATGCGTTTTCATGCCTTACCATGATTTGCCTTGCCTTGCCTTTCCTTGCCATGCCTTTCCCTGACATGCCTTGCCTTTCCTTGACATGCCTTGCCTTGACAGAGATTGCCTTAAATTTACATGCCTTGAAAGACCTTGCCCAAAATCACTCGACAAAAGGGTTTTGAAAATTGACCCCCTGTGCCAGATTTGCATTGTACCTCACTGAGCAAAAATCTAGTTCTGGAGATCCTCTAACAAACACTTTTCTAGGCAATGGAATCACAGGAGAGGGGTACCCCTAGCTGGAATCCAGTGCCAAGATTCCAACGGAACTAATGTTTCATCGATATGAGGCACAATTTGCATGTTATGGCGAGTTGAAACTCGCCTCCTGAAGCCTTTCAAGGAGACAATGACAATTTGGTCCAGTGGCACAAAATCAAAACCCAACGACATAATTTAGATTTGTAAGCTATGGAAGGCATGTATGGCCAATTCTCACGTGACCACGATGCCCAAAATCACCCGACACAGGGGTTGTGAAAGTAGACCCTCTGTGCCAGATTTGCATTGTGCCTCACTAAGAAAAACCCTAGTTCCAGATATCCTCTAACAAACACTTTTCTGGGAGATGGAATCACAGGAGAGGGGTCCCCTTAGCTAGAATCCTATGCCAAGAGTGCAAGGAAACTAATGGTTCGTCGATCCGAGGCACGGTTTGAGTGTTATGGCGAGTTACAACTCACTTCCTGAAGCCATTGAGGGAGACAATGACAATTTTTTTCAGTGGCATACAATCACAACCGAGCGACGTAAATGAGTTCTGTAAGATCCATAAGGTTCATATGAAAAACTCCCATGCGAACATAGTGCCCACAATCACCTGACACAGGGGTTGTGAAATTCGACCCCCTGTGTCAGATTTGCATTGTGCCTCATTGAGTAAAACCCTGGTTCCAAAGATCCTCTAACAAACACTTTTCTGGGTGATGGAATCACAGGAGAGGCCCCCCCTAGCTAGAATATGGTGCCAATATTCCAACGTAACTAACAATTCATCGATTCGAGGCACGTTTTGCGTTTTATGGCGAGTTTCAACTTGCCTCTTGAAGCCATTCAGGGAGACTAACAATTTGGTCCGATGGCACAAAATCACAACCAAGCGATGTAATTGAGTTTTGTAAGCTCTCAAAGGTCCGTATGAACAACACCCATGTGACCACAGTTCCCACAATTAGTCGACACAGGGGTTGTGAAATTCGACCCCCTATGCTGGATTGACATTGTGCCTCACTGAGAAAAACTGTAGTTTCAGAGATCCTCTAACAAACACTTTCCTAGGAAATGGAATCACAGGAGAGGGGTCTCCCTAGATGGAATCCAATGATAGGATCCCAACGGAACTAACAATTTGTTCATTGGAGGCACGGTTTTCGTGTTATAGCGAGTTGCAACTCGCCTCCTGAAGCCATTCAGGGAGACAATGAAAATTTGGTCCAGGGGCACAAAATCACAACCGGGCGACGTAACTAAGTTATGTAAGATTCTGAAGGTTCATATGGCCAACTCCCAAGTGGCCACGGTGCCCACAATCTCCCGACACAGGGGTTGTGAAAGTTGACCCCCTGTGCTGGATTTTCACTGTGACCACAAGACTCCTGGGCAACGAGCAACCCATGATTAGTTAGTTCTATGCATTCCATGGAATTGTTGCAGAGTTTATGAGAAAATATTGCTATCTTAGTGAAATTTAAGAGCAGATAGGAATGTTATCTAAGAGAAGATATTGTCCATGGACTTGTTGCAGAGTTTTAGTACTTTGCTGAGATTTACATTCCTATCCCTTTACCACTCTCTACATACACAACCATTGGCCCTAACCTCTTAAAAAGTTAGTTATCTTCCAAATGGTTGCTTTCTACTAGAGAATCTGGCCCTCTCTTCCAATAGGCTTGCAAGCCAACTCCCAAATTATTGAAATTCATTTGTTGTACTTCATGGAAGCTAAATGAAATTTTTTAAGCTTGAAATCCAATTTCAACTTATTATTCTCTTAGCTAATATTGAGGCCAACCATTAATGGGAGATGAAAATACCCTATGGTTGAACATAAAAATTCCATGAAACTATTCAAGGAGCTAGTAACCTAGATTTGAATTTCCACAAAGCCTATCTAATCTAACCAACACCATCCAATTCCCTTTTTCCTTATCAAACAAAGTGCATTGTCCCAATCTCCCCTTGTGCTACCATTTAAAATTTAGATAAATTATGTGTAGGATATGTTGACTACTATTCCAGGACAACCTCCTAATGAGAGAAGAACATGCCAAAATTTTTCCTACAAAGAGATGGGATCATAGACTGAGCAAAAACCAATAATTGTCTTGCAACCATTACCATTAACCAAAAATATTAATTATCAAGATCTCGCCCCTTATAAACAATATCAAGATCTCGCCCCTTATAAAAAATACAAGCTGTCAACCAAGGTTCAATGCCACACATTGCCCCACCTTTTCCCTGAGGACAATCTGGCACCAATACAATGATTCCATTCAAAATCAACAAACCATGTTAATTTGAAGCAATTGACCATCGATTATTCTAAATGGACATTTAATTATTTTGTTTGCAACAACATCCACATTATGTTTTTTGTAAATCTCAGTAGCAACCCTATTGGTTGGTGTGCATGCTAATTTGGTATGCACATAAGCCCTATTGACTAGTGTGAATGCCAATTTGGCATGCAAAGAAGCCATAGGGCTGTTGTGCATGCCAAATTGGCATGCAAAGAATCCATAGGGCTGTTGTGCCTGCCAAATTGGCATGCAAAACAACCTTGCACATAATCCATAGGGATGTTGTGCATGACAATTTGGCATGCACAACATCCCTATGGCTTCTGTGCATGCCAAATTAACATGCACACCAACCAATAGGGATGGTGTGCATGCTAATTTGGCATGCACATAAGCCATAGGGATGGTGTGCATGCCAATAGACAATAGCATGCACACCATCCAATAGGGTTGGCGTGTGTGCCAATTTGGCATGCACACCAATCCTTGGGATGCTGTTCTATTGCCTGTTGTGCATGCTAATTTGGCATGCACACCACTAAACACAAGTCAAGACACTTCCAAAAAACCCCACAAATTCCATTAAAGGATACAACAATCAACATTTATTCCATGGAAAATATTATGCACCCTACGATGGTGTGCACCCTGAGATATATGTTGGAATATATACCGTAGGATGTGAAACACTTCCACATCCAATTTTGTATATAGTAGCATATACCCTACATTTTACACCACTATGAGGTGATTATTTCTTGTTGATATTACATGAACTTGTTGCAAACAAAATAACATGGATTCATGTAGGCCCTACTAATTTGTTGGTCACGCCATGCCTTGCCTTGACACCTTTGAACTCATATCCTTCAGATATTGCAATAAGTAGCAAGGGACACTCAAGTTCTTTTCTACATTTTGATAATAAAAATGAGTTAGTTGATGCAATAACTTGAAGTGAAAGGAATAAACCATGCTACTCCTACCCTCACAAGTTATATATTGCATGAGTTACATAGTCACCTCATCCCATGTTGATGGTAGATTTTCTCTTAACCCCATTCTTTGTTTCTTCCATTTTTTCATAGGTCTTGAGAAAATATTTCTTTGCATATAATGCTAGTTTCCTTTCCTCTTTATCCCATGGAAACCCAACAAGAAGTCTTGTTACGCTCACCAATATTGGTTCATTGAATTTAATCCATATACCCTTGATGATGGTGGAATATTCTTGTCCCTCCAAAATGTGGAAATTTTGTGCAAATTATAAAGAAATATTATCATCAAATCCTTTATGTCTATTTAAGTATCCCGACCAACTGGATTTCTAGAACACTTCAATAAATTTTGGGTTGGAATATAGTTTATAGGTGTCTAGTATCTATTTTGTTGAATCCAGTCCCAATTCTTGGCAATTGATTAAGCCCTTGTGCTAAAGATATATATTTTTTGTTTGGATTCCACCCTATATTACTATTCCACTCATGGTATAAGATTTTTTTTTTTTGTTTTATAATGATTTTTTTTTTTATGATTTTAATCCATCATTTTACTCATGGAAGAGAAAATAAAAATCTATAGCTTTTAAGTCTTCTTCTTGTCAATCTCTATGAGAATATTTTTTTTTTTTACTTGGGGTCCTTAAAAATTCAGGCTTCTTCTTAGAAAACTTAGATTTTTTTTCCTTAACTTGTGGTCCTTTTGGAATTCGAAATTTTTTAGATCATTCAAACTACTATTCCTCAGCTCAAGGTTAGACTTATATTATTTAGAAACTTAGACTACTCTTTCTTAGCTCAGGGTTCTCTTCAAACTTCAACTTACCTTTTTCCTTTTTAATGCTCTACCTCCAATATGATATCAAAAAAAATTCAAATTTTAGTTTGGTTGATGGTGTTAGTGGCCTTTTTCATGCCAATTATTATGGTTTTGTATTGATGTGGACCCCCCCACCCCATATCAAACTTCGACATCCATGTTTAGAAGGATATGATTTAGGGTTATTTGTAGAGAGAAATTCGAGTTATTAATAGATAGAGGTTTAGTGATATGACATGGATATGTAGAATTCATAATTACTTAAAATTAGCAGATGTGACATACCTTTTCCTTGTTGAAATATTTGATTAGAATAATTGTAATGTATGAATGTGATGTATCTGAAATGTGTGAATCACTTTGCATGCTATAAGTATGAAGTTTGGGATCCTTTATTTACTTTCATGAAGGAATATTGAACCATGGTATCTTCCGTAGTAAGCCTAGTTGCTTGGTTTGGACAATATGTGACCTTTAGGTTGAATATTTTGTTTCTTATATCCCCTTATAGGTGACTAGGGATTTGTATGCCTGTAGGTGTATGCCTCTACAAAAATGTGTTTTAGTGGCTCTCCTCTATAGTTTCTTGTAGGTGCATAAGCCTCTGTAGCTACCTGTAGGTGCATATTCCTATAACGCATATTTCTTGTAGTCTCTTATAGTTTCTTACTCTTGTAGAATGATTTTCATGTAGGTGCATACTCCTATAGTAATGGGGGCTCCTGTAGGTGCATAGTACTATAGGAATGTGCATTAGAAGAAAACCGTACATGACACCTTTGTAACTCCATGTAGAAGTTTGTATAAGGTTGAAAATGATATATTGGAGTGATGGATGTGGAAAATGAGGTTTAGACATGTCGATGAATTGTGTGTATGGAATGAATGATATGGATGAGTGGAATGAATGGAATCTTGTAATTAGTGAGATATTGAATAGTTTCATAAGATAAAATCTAATAAAAATCTTGATTCTACCGAAATACTTCGAAATGATGTAAGGAAAACTTCATAGTTTTGAAAGTTGAATGGAGTTTCTTTGAGTGTATCCATGGTAATACTTTGTTTTTTGATTGAAATTGGAGATTGAAGTTGGTTCTCATCATTGTATTCTTCTTTTGGTTCACTGATGCTATGTTTATGTTCCATTGAAATAATTTCTTCATGCATTCTTTCCTCATTATTTAAACATGTTGCTTTTGGAATTGTAGCCTCACTTGATTTTTTCCTTACAAACTTGATTTTTTCCTTTGAACTAGAACTTTAATCCTCCCCTGCAATCTTGTGCATAGACCCATATTCATGATGATGGGTGGAAAATGATTATCTTTTTAGGATGAAAATGTATTCTTTGTTTTCAATATCCTCTATTTTTAAGACTTGAGGATGAAAACTTATGAATGAAGAGTGATTGATATTTTGATCGAAATCTTCCTTTATTAGATATGAGAGTGCCTTTTCTCTATGGTAGTTTGAAATATATACTCTCTTTTTTGTGGTTCCTTTGACCTTGGTAAATATGGAAAATCCATGTCTATGCAATGTAGAGTGAAATCAAAGGCACTCATCTTTATCCACTAACTAAAAACATAGAAAAAACAACTATTCCCTGTTAGTAATTGCATAATCAGTAATATCTCAATGATTTATGTTCTCACCCAGCTCAAATATGTCTCTCTCAACCGTAATATTTCATGGGCCTATGTGAGCAACATGGGTAGCTACAAGGATAAAGGGATAAAAACATTAACATCCAGGGGATTTGTCAAATCTATACACTGTTTTTGGTTTATTTTCCATGCTTTGTGAAAGTCCTCGATGACCTAAAAATGGCATGAGAACATTAAATATTTCATACACAAAAAACTTGGTAGCTAGCAATAAAGAGACAAAAATAAAGGAATGGATAGCCTTTAAAGAAAAATATATCCAAGTCATGAACTCTAGAGGCTCTGAAACCATTCTGTAAGTTGAGAAGCTATGTATGAATTGGAGTTTTATCTCTAATTAAAGGTTCTAGAGGTTGTTCTTGTATGACAAAGCTGATGTTTTGTGTGCAACAAAAAATGTAAAGAGAGAATCTATTACTTGCCAGTGAAAACTTCCCAACCCACAATTAGAACATGGGTGGTTAATTATCTCTGAGTAATGCTTGAACCCTAAGCTTTGCCAGTTGAAAATGAAAAAACCCATGGATTGAATTTGGTAAATAAAATTAATTGACATGCTTGTAGGATGACATCTCTACCCACAAATTTGGCATGCACACCAACCCTATTGGATGGTGTGCATTAATTTGGCATGCACAGAAGCCATAGGGCTGCTTTGAATGCCAATTTGGCATGCACACCATCCCTTGGGCTGTTGTGCATGCCAATTTGGCATGCACATAAGACATAAGGATGTTGTGCATGCCAAATTGGCATGCACACTAGCCAATAGGGCTAGTGTATGCCAAGGGACCCATGTATGAGTGAGGAATAAAAATCATTATTATTGTGCTATTAAAAAGGAAAGCACATGAAAATAAATGACTTATGGGCCCATCAATTATAAACTAAATTTCTGATTGAGCCACAAAAGAAAATACCCCAATAGAATGAGGACCAAGAACAAACTAGAGAACCTTCTACCAATATGAGTGGGTTGGAAAATGTATTGCAAGACTTCTCCATGACGTTGGTAATGGATATGGCATAAGTGGTAGATGCAATTTTACAAGAACTATGCCATAAGGTGAATAATCTCAACAAAGTGTTGCATAACTGGTATGAATCCACCAATTTGACAATATGCCTAGTTGTATGAAAATAATTCTACCCAAAATATGTCATAAAATAATAAGATACAATACCTCAAAAGTGGGTCCCAACAATGAAGACTTGATAAATTACTCAATACAAAATTGAGGAAATAGAATAATTTTCATAAAAGTGAACCACTAAATGGAAAGTGAGTCAAATGATCTACATAATTCCTTTGGCCAAATCAAAATCAAAGCACATATGACAAAAAATGATCGACTAAGATTTTTATAAAAAAAATTCCAAGTGAAGAGGTCTTCATCCTTAGAAAAAAGTATCTCAAATAAACATACAAGTGTGTTGTGCAACCAATCATTGAAAATCCAAGAGAACGCTATGCACAATGATTTATATGAAATTCAAAACCAATTCCATATGCAGTATATATGACCAAAATATTGTTGATGCTTCTAAGATTATAATAAAATTGGAATAAAAATTCCAATAAAGGAAAAGAAGGCCCATTACTTCTAACAAATAAGCCCTGATCACATGGTGTCCCATTGAAGCACAGATTCATAAAAAATAAAGTTAAATTCATACAAATCCTCATTCACATAGTGTCCCATAAAACCATCGATTCATAAAAAACAAAGGAAAATACTTACAAAGTCCTCTCACATGGTGTCCCACAAAACTATGGATTCATAAAAAACAAAGAAAGATACATAAAAAACCCTCTTTGTCAAGAAGTCCTATAAAACCATGAGTTCATAAAAAACAATGAGAAATACATACAAAGCCCTTTTTGTCAAGAAGTCCCACAAAACCATGGGTTCATGAAAATCAAAGGCAAATACATACAAAACCGTCTTATGGCGATTTTGCGTGTTATGGGGATTTTGAAAATACATACAAATCCCTCCGAGGCACGATTTTTGTGTTATGGCGAGTTACAACTCGCCTTCCGAAGCCATTTAGGGACACAATGAAAATTTGGTCTAGGGGAAAAAAATCACAATCGGGTGACGTAACTGAGTTCTGTAAGCTTCGAAAGGTCCGTATGGCCAACACCCATGTGAACACCATGCCCACAATCGCTCGACGTAGTAGTTGTGAAAGTCAACCCCCTGTGCCAGATTTGCATTAGGCCTCACTGAGCTAAACCCTAGTTCTAAAGATCATCTGACAAACACTTTTCAAGGTGGTAGAATCCTAGGAGAGAGGTCCCCCTAGTTGGAATCTGGTGCCAAGAGTCCAATAGAACTGACATTTCATTGATCCAAGGAACGATTTGCAACTCGCCTCCTAAAGCCATTCAGGGACACAATGACAATTTGGTTTGGGGGTACAAAATCAAAACCAAGTGATGTAAATGAGTTCTGTAAGCTCCAGAAGGTTCGTATGAACAACACCCATGTGACCATGGTGCCCACAATATCCTGACACAAGGGATTTGAAAGTTGACCCCCTGTGTCAGATTTGTATTGTGCTTCACTAGGCTAAACCCTAGTTCTGGAGATCCTCTAACAAACACTTTTCTGGGTGAAAATATCATAGGAGAGGGGTCCCCCTAGCTGGAATCCGGTGCTAGGAGTCCAACATAATTGTAGTTTCATTGATCTTAGGCATGATTTGCATGCTATGGTGAGTTGCAGCTTGCCTCCTGAAGCCATTCAGGGACACAATGACAATTTGGTCCGGGGGAAAAAAATCACAACTGGGTGATGTAACTGAGTTCCGTAAGATCTGGAAGATTCATATGACTAAATATGACATGACCACGGTGCCCACAATCACCCGACACATGGGCTTTGAAAGTTGACCCCGACCTGTTTTGGATTTGCATTGTGCCTCACTGAGATAAACCCTAGTTCTAGAGATCTTCTAACAAACAATTTTCCAGGCAATGAAATTACAGAAGAGGGGTCCCCCTAGATGGAATATAGTGCTAGGAGTCCAACAGAAATGGCGTTTCGTCGATCCGAGGCATGGTTTGGGTGCTATGGCTAGTTGCAACTCACCTCTTGAAGCCATTCAGGGACACAATGACAATTTGGTTTGGGGGCAAAAAATCACAACCGAGTGACGTAATTGAATTCATAATCTCCGAAAGGTCCGTATGGCCAATTCCCATGCAACCACGGTGCCCACAATCACCCAACACAAGGGTTGTGAAATTTGACCCCCTGTGTTGTGTTATCCCCTAGCCTAGGGATAAATAAGGGGATTATGTCTCAAGGCCCACAGGTCCTAGACATGGAGTACCGAGAGCCATATCGACTTGAGCCTGGCCCTGGAGGTCCCTCCCTTCTTCTTCTTCTTCAACGCCTCCATCTTGTCAGCAACAATAACATCCATACCATCGACCTAGTCCTTCAGCAGCAGTGGGTCTTGCTCCATGAGGTAATGAGTCCGGGTATCATGGTATTTGTCACTCTGATTCTCAAAAAAATTTGAATATGTGCATTTAATTATTTTTACTTATAACATGTGCTTGGACCTTATTCCTTTCCACTTGTCCACACTTGGGGGGAATGACAGGATTCCCTAGTGAGCTGGTTCCCATAGGGTTTTATTTTCCACTGAGGGGGGTTCATGAAAGGTCATCGTCCGTTCCTACCATACTTGCCACTTTTCATGTTTTTCCCTCTTATCCATCCCATACACTGGTTCGGGCATTGGGTTTGCCAAGCTAGCAAAGGGTTGTACCTTACCTTGTGGGAAGAAGGGGCTAAAGGCCCAAAGGGTAAAAGTAGCTGGAAAAAGATAAAATCCAAAAGAAAAAAACCTTCAGATGCTTTTCCCAGAGATCCCTGAGAAAGCAATAAAAGGCTTCTCAGGAAGAAACAAAGGGACCCATAAAATAATAAAATCAAGACCTAGTTAGAGGATATGGGGTCTCATCACGAGCCAACCTATTAGGTCCATGGGCATGTAGCGGTATGACACTACCATTCAGATGGTCACCATGCCAAGGTAGTGGTTCTTGGTGGCATAGCCAAGAGAAAGGGGGTCTCATCACGATCCAACCTTCTCATTTCCTTGAAATGCTTGTGGGTAACATTGTCACCACTAGTCACCACACCAGGGCAGTGTCCCCTAACTAGTCTCTTGAAAGAAAAAGAAATAAGATAAAAAGATAAAAGACATGAATTGGATTGGAAACATTTTCATCCATGACACAGTGCAACTCACCCTCTTCAGAGGCACCCACAGGTAATCCATACATTCCACTGTCATCACTGCACCCATTGCCTAGGCATCCCTTACCACCTCATCCACTTACACAACTTGGATTTGTCTTCATCTAGAAACATCCCACGTCTAATGAGAATTATCCCAATAGGACATCCTAACGTCCCCTCCAAACTTGGCTTGTAGAATAGAATAATGTATTTGAGCACTTGTCTGGGAAAAGGGGGTTTTATGCACATGTTTAAATAGATTGAATATTATATGTGATTGACATTTCTATGATCCTTGTGACTTATGAGCCCATGGAGGGAGTACTTGTTGTTTTTGTAGGGCCACACCCAATGGAAAGGTACACATGGGGAGATGATTATTTCAAACCTCCATAGGGATAAAATCCCACTATATGGATGCTAAGATCCCATCCAGGGGCAGAGACAGATCATGGGTTTTCATCGGAGAGAGAGAGGGACGTTCCACGAGGGACAACCTGGAAGGCCTAGACCCAGGGTGGTCTTGACCTTTCTACCATGATGTAGGTCTTGGAATTCCCATGACATTACCCATGTGACCCATGATGTCACCCATGTGACCCATGACATCACGCATCATTTTGGTCATTTTGGAGGCAGTTGTGTGTCAAGTGGCATGTGTGGGAGGATCCAGAGGCCCAAGGAGGCATAACGTTTTTCTCCTAGAAGCCAAAATTTCCCTGAGAAGGCCTAACATCACCCTAAAATGGCATGCCATCATATTTACAACTTTTGATTTAGAGTTTTATTATGACATTTAATGTAAAAACTGGATATTACATCTAACTGGCCATGTCAGCCTTTTTGACCTAATTCTGGTCATTGAAACTGTATAAATAATGGATTTTTCCCTTGTATTTTTATAATATTTCAATCACACTTAGTGAGGTATGAAAGTTTCAGCCTACGTAAGGTTTTATGACTGAAATTTAGTGCACACTTGTTGGAGGAGGCTAATCTTGGACTATTTTGGCAGTTGTCTTGGTGTAAGTGTTCAACTAGGGTTTATGCTTGATGATTCTTGATGAATGTAAGTGAAATTTCTTCAATTCTTCTTCATTGAATGGTTATAGTCATGTTTATCTTTCATTTACATTAATATTATGAAATTTCCTGCTTAAAACCCTATGAATTCTAGCACATGTTATTGTCCTAGCTTTAAGAGCTTTTACCTACTAGATTTTTCCAAGAAATCGATTTCCTTGATGCTATTGCTAAGGGCCTTGCCATTGCAACACCCTAGCACTTATTTATTCATCTTAGCCATCATTTGCTTCATCTTTGAGTTAAAGAGGGAGGAAAATATACTAAGGCCTAGGGTTACCTACACCTTAGTGGCTAGTTTCCCCTAGGGTTTAATAGTTGAAGCCTTGGGATTACCAACACTTTAACTATTAATCTCTCTTGTCTTTGACTCTTCTACTATCATCCCTTTCCTTCAACATTTTCTGCCACTTAATAGATTCCATTTTCCCTAAAGTCACTAATCTAAGACTTTTTATTGAGTGATTGACCAAAGCAACCATCAAACCCTACACTTTAAGCCTTCTACTAACCACCTCTAACATTAGAATAGCCTAACCTACTAACATTATTGCTGCTGTTACTAACGTAAGATACAACCATACTTTGCAGCATTAAAAGCTTCTAAAAGAAATTGAAAAAGTTGATTAATGCATTGCCTTGCTTGCTTTTGATGAAAGCTAGTATTATGGTGTTAATGATTGATTATTCTTGGTCATTTTGAAGTTGTTTCAAGGCACTTATTGTGAAGTATCGTCTTATAAATATTTCTGCTATAAATTTCTGTTTACTTCATCATTATATCAACCAATTTATTTTATTGAGAAAGTATGTGGATTTATGAAGTGCTAATGACAAGTTGTGCTTGCAAAATATATAGTTTCTTGTTACTTTGTTCTGAGTAGGTACATATTGATATTTCATCACTTCATTGGTTATAACCCTCAAACTTTCTGATTAGTGGTGACTTGTGAGAGGGGATATTTTAATATCCATATTGATCTTTCCTTATCAAACCCCCAGGTCACCGGGGACATCTCCCCTGGGCCTTCAACCCTAAATAGAAAGAGGAATCCTATTGAGGTGACAGTGATAGGATAACCTCAAGTTACACCAATTTTATTTCCTTTAATCAAAGTAAAAATTGTGTGATAACATTTTTGCACCACTGCCTAGGAACACTGATTCAATTCTCCTAAAAAATGACACTTCTCAGTAAGCCTTTCCTCAAAATCCTTTACTTTACAAAGCTTACCTAGCGACTCCACTGAGGGTGATCCCCTCATCCCTTTGATAATTTCAAGAAAATTATCTAGCAACTCCACTAATGATGAAGCCAAGCATGACTTCTCAATGGGACCTGGGAAACTTCAAACCCTTGGACATGAGTAAAATCCTGGGATACCCTAGGAAAATTCCCCCTAAATATGAAAATTGGCTCCCTAGATTCATTGATAGTGATGGGGAGAGAGTCGACTATCACATGAGTGATTTATGGTATTTATTTCTATTCCACCCTATCAGTGATGATGCTAAATATTTGGCAATGGAAATATTCTTTTCCACTCTTCATGGAAATGATAGGAAGTGGTATGACAACCTCCCCGATGCTAGCTTCAAAACTATGGAACAATTGGAAGAAACCTTTCTCAAAAGGTGGGATATTCAGTAGGAAGAAATCCCAGTACTACTAAAAATACTCGAGCATATAAAGAAAACTGAGAATGAAACTGTCAGACACTTCCAGGACAGGTTTGAGGATATACTATATCGAATTCCTGAAATCCATCATCATGAATACAAGTACCTCATGTAGCTCTATACCAATGCACTTTTAGTGCATTTAGGGTTCCTCCTCAATAAAAAGGGGCCAAAACAAATCGATGATGCCTATTACATGGCCATACAAATCGAGGAGAATATCTCTTTGTCCAATAGAAAACACATCTTCTCTCTAGGAACCAAAGTTGATGACCCCAAAGGTACCCCATATACCCTTAGTCTACAGAGATTACTCTCCCTTGATATCTTTGAAAGAAGGGAACAAGTCATCAACCAACAGGAGGTCGAGGAGAGTGATCCTAATGAGGTTTTCCAATCCCATGAGGAAGGGCAAGAATTTACTCATGCTTCTATTGAAGATAATGAATATATGGTTAAAGAGAGAGAGTCTGTAGATATCAAACACAATGGTGAAGTATCGATATGTGCTCCACCTTCTGATGAAGCCATCCATGAGCCTATTCCTCCTACACGAGAATAAGAGGATGAGGTTAGTCCCTTTCCTTTTTAGGTGCTTGATAATTCCCTATTCTATGATTCAGAGAGTGAAGGAGAAGTGGAATCCTTGGGCAAGGTAGATCCTCCTTGTTATACAGTTGAAGATGTAGGGACAACTCATGAGGATAAAACAATGATGCATGTTGAAGACACCCAAGTCCTCGAAGCTCCTACACAAGAAGAAATAAACATGTTGAGTTATCTTCCTTTCCAAAATTTTGATGATTCTTTACTTTATGATTTGCAAAGTGAAGAGGGGCTAGATAAGCCTTTAAATCCTTTAAATACTTCATGTTATGATACAGATAGTGACATGGTTAATAACATTGACGAGTCCATACATGTTGGGAGACGTAAGTGGGATGTATTTGGTTATGATATGGACCACATTTACGACATTGAGAATCATTTCCAAGTATTTACTTTATAGTTATCACAACATGTTACTCTTAATTTTGACCAGTGGCAACAAGGAGATGATATAATTACAGATACTTTCCAAACACCTAGGGATGACCTAGTCCTATATTCTCTTGATGATTTTCGGTCATACCTTGAGGATTTTGATGAGTACTCCTGTGAGCATTTCAATTTATTTTATGAAGAAGATTATCAACCATCATTGTGCTCAGATCTTGATAAGAGTGAGGAAGTTTCTTTCCTGAAGAAGGATACTTGTGATAATATTTTCCACCTCTCTTTGATTACTTTATCTCACTATGTCACTAAAAGTATGGTTTGGAAACATGTCCCTTATCCCAAGTCTTTTGTAGGACAAAACCTCCTTTTGGAATTTAGGGGAACATTAAGTACCTTAAGAAGAAGCTTACTATCATAGTCTTCCATCGTCCCCTTAAGAAATTGTCGGTCATCATTTCGGTTCTTTCTAATCCCTTCCCAGGCCTCAAGTTCTAAAGACATCTGAGGTATCCAAAATTCAGTCTTTTTGAGTCGGTCTTCTGAACCCTTGACTTTTCATGATCCCTTTCTTAGAAGGATTGAGCAATTTCCTGAGAGTATGACTTAGAATGATTTTTTCCCTCCCTCCCGCCTCCATGAGCTAGAATTTATGATTTCCGATGATACAATACATTCTCTAACTCGTGTTATTTTTGTGCTTAACTTATCACTGTTTTGGTTTATGATGAAGCATAGAAGCAGGTATTGTAAGACATTGCTAGGGTGGTTTCATTGGCTATTTGAATACACCTAGCATTCAACCAACAGGTAGGTAGAGGTAAGTAGGTAGGCATTTGCATTAATTGTATATACCATTTGCATTTCATGCTAGAGTAGCTATATTTCCAATTTTATATATGCTTGTTTACTTTCATTTTGTGTACCACATATGAGCCAGGGGTAATATCACAACCCCAAATGATTACTAATAATATTCTTTTGAGATTAAGAAGGTCATAGGTTATGCCAGAGATGCTGAGGTTCTCATGCACTCTAGAGTCTACGGTGAGCACATGTCCTTGAGTTGGAGCCAGATGTTATCCTCTAGCCTAGGGATAACTAAGGAGATTATGTCTAGAGGCGCACAGGTCCTAGACATGGAGTACTGAGAGCCAGATCGACTTGAGCCTGGACTTGGAGGGCCCATCCTTCTTCTTCTTCAATGCCTCCACCTTGTTAGCAACAACATCATCCATCCCATTGGCCTGGTCCTTCAGCAGCAGTGGGTCTTTCTCCATGAGGTAATGAGTTTGGGTATCATGGTATGTGTCACTCTGATTCTCAAAAACATTTGAATATGTGCATTTGATTCTTTTTACTTATAACGTGTGCTTGGACCTTATGCATTTCAACTTGTACACATCTGGGGGAATGACATGATGCCCTAGTGAGATGGTTCCCATAGGGTTTGAGTTTCCACCCGGGGGGGTTCATGAAAGGTCATCGTCCATTCCCACCGTACTAACCACTTTTCATCTTTTTCCTTCTCATCCATCCCATACACTGGTTCGAGCATTGGGTTTTCCAAGCTAGCAAAGGGTTTTACCTCACCTTGTGGGAAGAAGGGACTAAATTCCCAGAGGGTAAAAGTATCTGGAAAAAGATAAAAGCCAAAATAACAAACCCTTTATATGCTTCACCCATGGATCCCTAAGAAAGCAATAAAAGGATTCTCAGTAAGAAATAGAGGGACCCATAAAATAATAAAATCAATACCTAGTTGGAGGATAGGGGGTCTCATCACGATCCAACCTATTAGGTCCATGGGCATGTAGTAGTATGACACTACCATTCAGCTGGTCACCATGCCATGACAGTGTCCCCTAACTAGTCTCTTGAAAGAAAAATAAATAAGATAAAAAGATAAAAGACATGCATGGGCTTGGAAACATTTTCATCCATGACAAGGTGCAGCTCACCCTATTCAGAGGCATCCACAGGTAAGCCATACATTCCCTTGTCATCACTGCACCCATTTCCCTGACATCCCTTACCACCTCATCCACTTACATGGCTTGGATTTTTCTTCATCTGGAAACATCCCACTTCCAATGAGAATTAGCCCAATAGGACATCCTAACATCCCCTCCAAACCTGGCTTGTAGCATAGCATAACGTCTTTGAGCACTTGTCTGGGAAAAGGGGGTTTTATGCACATGTTTAAATAACTTGAATATTATATGTGATTGACATTGCTATGATCCTTGTGACTTATGAGAGAATGGAAGGCATACTTGTTGTTGTTGCAAGGAAACAACCGAAGGACATGTACACATGGGGATATGATTAGTTCGAACCTCCATAGGGATAAAATCCCACAAGATGGATGATGAGACCCCAACCATGGGTAGAGATAGATCAGGGGTTTGCATCGGAGAGAGAGATGGACGTTCCACTAGGGAAAACTTGGAAGGCATCGACCCAGGGGGGTATTTCCATTTCTACCATGGTGTAGGCATTGAAAGGCCCATGACATCACCCATGTGACCCATGGCGTCACCCAATGTTTTGGACACTTTGGAGGTAGGTGTGTGCCAAGTGGCACGTGTGGAAGGATCTAGAGGCCCAAGGAGGCCTAATGTTTTGCTCCTGGAGGCCAACGTTGTCCTCAGAAAGCCTAACGTTACCCTAAAAGGGAATGACATCATATTTACAACTTTATTTAGGGTTTTATTATGACATTTAATGTAAAAAATGGATATTACATGTAACTGGCCATGTCATCCTTTTTGACCTAATTCTGGTCATTGAAATTGTATAAATAAAGGTTTTTGCCCTTGTATTTTTCATCATATTTCACTCACACTTAGTGAGGTCTGAAATGTTCACCCTACTTAGAGTTTATGACTGAAATTTAGTGCGCACTTGTTGGAGGAGGATAATCTTGGACTATTTTGGCAATTTTCTTGGTGGAAGTGTTCAACTAGGGTTTATGCTTGATGATTCTTGATGAATGTAAGTGAAATTTATGCAATTCTTCTTCATTGAATGGTTATAGTCATGTTTATATTGCATTTACATTAAGATTATGAAATTTCTTGCTTAAAACCCTACGAATTCTAGCACATGTTATTGTCCTAGCTTTAAGAGATTTTACCTACTAGATTTTGCCAAGAAGCCGATTTCCTTGAAGCTATTGCTAAGGGCCTTTCCATTGAAACACTGTAGCACTTATTGCTTCATCTTAGCTATCATTTGCTTCATATTTGAGTTAAAGAGGGAGGAAAATCTACTAAGGCCTAGGGTTACCTACACCTTAGTAGCTAGTTTCCCCTAGGGTTTGATAGTTGAAGCCTTGGGTTACCAACACTTCAACTATTAATCTCTCTTGTCTTTGAATGTTCTACTATCATCCTTTTCCTTCAACATTTGCTGCCACTTAATAGAATCCATTTTCCCTAAAGGCACTAATCTAAGACTTCTTATTTAGTGATTGACCAAATAAACCATCAAAACCTACACTTTAAGCCTTCTACTAACCACCTCTAACATTAGAATAGCCTAACCTACTAACATTATTGCTGTTGTTACTAAAGTAAGCTACAACCATACTTTTCAGCATTAAAATCTTCTAAAAGCAATTGAAAAAGTTGATTAGTGCATTACCTTGCTTGCTCTGATGAAAGCTAGTATTATGGTGTTAATGATTGATTATTCTTGGTCATTTTGAAGTTGTTTCAAGGCACTTATTGTGAAGTATTGTCTTATAAATATTTCTGCTATAAATTTCTGTTTAGTTCATCATTATATCAACCAATTACTTTTATTGAGAAAGTTTGTGGATTTATGAAGTTCTAATGACAAGTTGTGCTTGCAAAATATATAGTTTTGTTTTACTTTGTTCCGGATAGGTACATCTTGATATTTCATCACTTCATTGGTTATAACCCCAAGATTTTTTGATTAGTGGTACCTTGTGAGAGGGGACCTTTTAATAGCCATCTTGACCTTGCCTTCTCAAACCCCCAGGTCACCGGGGACGTCTCCCCTGGGTCTTCAACCCTAAAGAGAAAGAGGAATCCTATTGAGGTGACAGTGATAGGATAACCTCAAGTTACACCAATTTTCTTTCCTTTTACCTTTCCTTTAATCAAAGTAAAAATTGTGCGATAACATGCTGGATTTGCATTGTGCCTAACTGAGCTAAAACCTAGTTCCGAACATCCTCTAACAAACACTTTTATGGGTTACAAAATCATAGGAGAGGGTTCCCCTAGTTGGAATATGTTGTGAGGATTCCAATAGAACTGACGTTTTGTCTATTCGAGGCACAATTTGCGTGTTATGGGGAGTTGCATCTCGCTTCCTGAAGCCACTCAGGGACATAATGAAAATTTGGTTCGAGGGCACAAAATCACAATCGGGAGACATAAATAAGTTCCATAAGGTTTGGAAGTTTTGTATAGCCAATGAAAATGCAACCACAGTGCCCAAAATTGCCCAACACACAAGATGTGAAAGTTGACCCCCTGTGTCAAATTTGCATTATGCCTCTCTGAGCTAAACCCTAGTTCCGAAGACCGTCTAACAAACACTTCTCTAGGATATGGAATCACAAGAGTGGGGTCTCCCTTGATGGAATTCATTGCTAGGAGTCTAAAAGAACTGTCATTTCATCTATCTGAGGCACGGTTTGTGTGTTATGGAAAGTTGCAGCTTGCCTCCTGAAGCCATTCAGGGACATAATGAAAATTTGGTCCCGAGGCACAGAATCACAACCATGAGATGTAAATGAGTTATGTAAGGTCTGAAAGGTTAGTATGGCCAACTCTCACGTGATCAAGGTGCCCACAATCGTCCGACACAGGAGTTGTGAAATTCAACCCCTTATGCCAGATTTGCATTGTGCCTCAATGGGATAAACCCTATTTTCATAGATCCTATAAAAAACACCTTTTTGGGTAACATAATCATAGGAGAGGGGTCCCCCAAGCTAGAATCCAGTGCCAGGAGTCCAACAGAACTGACGTTTCATCGATCTGAGGCACGATTTGCATGTTATGGCGAGTTTCAACTCACCTACTAAAGCCATTCAGGGACACAATGACAATTTGGTCAAGGGGCACAAAATCACAACTGGGTGATTTAAATGAGTTTCGTAAGCTCTAGAAGGTCCATATGACCAACACCCACATGACCATGCTGCCCACAATCTCCCGATAGAGGGGCTTTGAAAGTTGACCCTCTATGCTAGATTTGCATTGTGCCTCACTGAGCTAAACCCTAGTTTTAGATATCCTCTAACAAACACTTTTCTCGGCAACAAAATCATAGGAGAGGGGTACCCCTAGCTAGAATCCAATGCCAAGAGTCCAACATAACTAGATTTTCATCGATCTGAGGCATGGTTTGTGTGTTATGGTGAGTTGCGACTCGCCTCTTGAAGCCATTCAGGGACACAATGACAATTTGGTATGGGGGCACAAAATCAAAACCAAGTGATGTAACTGAATTCTGTAAGCTCTAGAAGGTTCGTATGGACAATTCCCATGCAACCACTATGCCCACAATCGCCCAACACAGGAGTTGTGAAATTTGACCCCCTATGCTAGATTTGCATTGTGTCTCACTAAGCTCAACCCTAGTTTCGAAGATCCTCTAACCAACACTTTTCTAGGAAATGTAATCATAGGAGAGGGGTCCTCCTAGATAGAACCCGTTGTCAGGAGTCCAACATAACTGGCATTTCATCTATCTGAGGGACAATTTGTGTGTTATGGTGAGTTGTAGTTCACCTCCTGAAGCCATCCAGGGACTCAATGACAATTTGGTCTAGGGGCACAAAATCACAACCAGGCTATGTAACTAAGTTTCTTAAGCTCTGGAAGGTATGTATGGCCAAGTCCCATGCGATCGTGGTGCCCATAATCTCTCGACACAAGATTTGTGAAATTCGACCCCCTGTGTCGGATTTGCATTGTGCCTCATTGAGTTAAACCCTAGTTTCAAATATCCTCTAACAAACACTTTTTTGGGCGACAAAATCACAGGATAGGGGTCCCCTTAGCTGGAATCTAGTGCCAGGAGTCCAACATAATTGGTGTTTCGTCAATCAGAGGCATGGTTTGCATGCTATGACGAGTTGCAAATCACCTCCTAAAGCCATTCAACGACACAATGACAATTTGGTTCGAGGGCACAAAATCACAACCAGACAATGTAACTAAATTATGTAATCTCTCGAAGGTCTGTATGGCCAAATACCACGAGACCAAGGTGCCCATAATCACCCGCCACAGGAGTTGTGAATGTTGACCCCATATTTCTCATTTGGATTGTGCCTCACTAATCTAAACCCTAGTTCCAAAGATCCTATAACAAACACTTTTCTAGGTGACAAAATCACAGGAGAGGGGTCCCTCTAGTTGAAATATATTTCCAGGAGTCCATCAGAACATGATTTTAGTCTATTCGAGGCATGGTTTTCATGTTATGGCGAGTTTCAACTCACCTCCTGAAGCCATTCAGGGACAGAATGAAAATTTGGTCCTGGGGCACAAAATCACAACCGAGCAATGTAATTGAGTTATGTAAGCTCTGAAAGGTCTGTATGGCCAACACTCATGCAACCATGGTTCCCACAATCATATGACATAGGATTTTTGAAAGTAAACCCCCAGTGTTGGATTTGCATTGTGTGTCACTGAGATAAAACCTAGTTCCAAATATCCTATAACAAACACTTTTATGGGCGACGAAATCACAAGAGAGGGTCCCCCCTAGATGGAATTTGATGCAAGGATTCCAACAGAACTAGCGTTTCATCTATCTGAGGCACGATTTTCATGTTATGGCATGTTGCATATCGCCTCTTGAAGTCATTTAAGGACATAATGAAAATTTGGTATGGGGGCACAAAATCACAATCTGGTGAGACAAATGAGTTCTCTAAGCTCCAGAAGGTCCATATGACCAATTCCCATGTGACCATGGTGCCCACAATCTCTTGACATAGGAGTTGTGAAAGTCGACCCCCTGTGTCATATTTGCATTGTGCCTCACTGAGCTAAACCTTAGTTCTGAATATCCTCTAACAAACACTTTTATAGGCGATGAAATCATAGGAGAGGGGTCCCCCTAGATGGAATCTTGTGCCAGGAGTCCAACAAAACTAGTTTTTTGTCCATCCAAGGATGGTTTGCATGCTATGGCGAGTTGCAACTTGCCTCCTGAATCCATTAAGGGACACACAGGCAATTTGGTTCGGGGGCACAAAATTACAACCAGACGATGTAGATGAGTTCCATAAGATTTGAAAGGTCCATATGGCCAACTTTCACACTACCACAGTGTCCACAATCACCTAACAAAAGGGTTGTGAATTTTGACCCCCTATGTCGGATTTGCATTATGCCTCACTGAGATAAACCCTAGTTCTGAAGATCCTCTAACAAACACTTTTTAGGGTGAAAAAATCACATGAGAGGTCCCCACTCGTTGGAATCTGTTGCTAGGAGTCCAACATAATTGGCGTTTCATCTATCCAAGGCATGGTGTAATTTGAAACATTCCTCCTTTTAGAGGAGGAGAAGGGGGTTAAAATCATGATGAGGTACATGATAATGATGAGGATGAATATGATTTTTCTTATACATGATTTACCTAGACAGGAGGAGAGGGGGAAGCAACTCAGATTTTAGTAGCATAAGTACTTGTCCAATGAGAAATCTAAACCTAACAACAAGTCTTTCCCATGATCCAAACCATGGGTTTCAAGGACATCAAATATATGGGAAAATATGAACAAGGCCCATCTGAGCTACCAATTATTGATAAAAAACCTAAAGGCCTAGGGATGAGATCCACTCCAAATACACCACTTGCTAAAAGTGGAGAGCTACATTCTATATTTACCCCACCAACAAATAAGAAGGATGAATGTGAGAATATGATAGGGGATTTGAGTTAGAGGACTCTAGTCCTTGTTATTATCAAGCCATGCCAACCCCATTAGGAGCAATATGCTCAGGAAGGGAAACAAGGATCAATAAAAACATTTATTTTATTTGACCATGCCATTCTTCTAAGAATCTATAAGAGAAAGAGAGAAAAGGGGCCAACAAAAGTTCTATAGTTGCACTAGAGCCTTCTGAATCAAGCTACACATAAATAAACAACTCAACACAAGAAATGCAAATTGACATATTAACATAACAATATCCAACTAAGTTATTGAAAGTCAACTAATGATACCTTATTCTCCATCCAGATAACAAAATCAGACCACTTTTTGTCTTGTATCATCTTGAATTCTAATTGTGATGGATACTGGCCATATTTTTGCTCTTGTCAAAACATGGCAGATGGAGTAGTTATAGTAATTAATATCCAATCATTTACTTTTTTGTTCAATTTAAAAAAAAAAAAAATCTTTTCAGATATTCCCAAGACTTAAAAACTTGCATACGAAGGCTTCTAAACTTGTTTGGCCACTATGATGTGTGGCGCAAAATTTGGCAAGCCTGGCCTCCGAGGCCTTGTCCTGAAACATACACTAACTCAATTTAATTATGCACCAGTACAATATAAAAATTGTTTAATGAATTTGAAATAATCTAGTGTCGAAAATTCAAATACCTGTATTCTCTCCTCACCAGACTTCCTCCGTGCATCCACTCTATCATATGATTTCATGAGCTCTTTCCATACTTTTACACTTACATCAATTGGCCTTCTTTTGTTCCTTAGCTCGGGAGGAATTCCTTTTATCTTTTTCATTTGGTTGCAATGAAATATCTTGCAATTTTGAGTCATTTGTTTTTTTATCTTCTTTACTCACCAACCTGTCCCAAATTCAGTCTCCATGTCAATGATGACTACTTTTTTAAGGTGCAAGGGTATCTTCGAGAATGGAATATGTAATTTCTCTTTGAAGCATTGAAGGCATGATTATTTCAAACTACACATGAACACTTTCCCCTCATCTGTCATTCTGATATTCCCATAGACAACATCATATTCACTGTCATGTCCCTATATATGTACAATAAATTTCTTACTTTAAATTTAAAAATTAAAAAATAAAACCTATATATATATATATTAGAGAGAGAGAGAGAGAAATTTTCTTCTTTTATAATTTTGAAATAAAAAATTACAGAATACAATTCAAACAAGCAATGGAAACATGTACAAATCTATAAATTGAGTATGAAATACCTCATACTGGCAAGAATCAAATCCCTTTTCTCGTTTCCCTCTATTGCTTGAATTTTTTTTTCATCCTAGGGTGAATGTTTTTCCTCCAGACTGTGAAAAATCCCTTCTCTTTTCTCTGTATGCATTGAAACAATCGATGGGATTGTAGATCGCTCAATTGGTTATAGGTCAACGAGGTCAAGTGGATATAGATCATCTGTGGGTGGTACCTCCACCTCATTTTCTATTCCGTATTCTGAGGGATGCTCAATGAGATTTGTTACTGTTCCTTTGCATTGATCAACTGCTTCTGTCTCTGCGGGTGAGGCTCTTCCCACGCTTTCCCCTGCCTTTTCTATCAGTGGTTCTTTTGGGTATGAGATTTTTTTACAATGCATGGGGACATGAGATTACCTACACATTGGTGTACATGTTTGCTTTTGGGTGCATGCGGGCTCTAAAATCGTGAATGCAGATTCGTCAATGTACAAAATCGATGTTATTGCTTTCTTTTGGGTGCACACGAGATCTAAAATCGTGAATATAGATTCGTGAATGTACAAAATCAGTGTTATTGATTTCTTTTTGGTGCGCACGAGATCTATTGCATGAATTTTTTCTTGCATTTTGAGTTATTAAAATCGTGAATGCACGGGCTCTATTATGAATCGTGTGTGTGGGATCTATTATAATTTTTTTTTTCCTTTAATAATCGATGCTAAATTTGGTACCATTAGTGTTGAATTTAGAGCACCAACTCGATTACATTTTTTTCTACTAGATGGCTCTAAATCCAACACTAATGGCGCCCAATTTAGTGTAGATTATTCAAAGAAATAAACTCACAATCAACCAACCAATAATGACGTTTCGTCGATCATAACCATGAACTCCACTTTGTGCTCTCCTTGCAACTTGAAAACATGCACCGTACACCATGTCTCATGTTGCAATCTTATTTACATAAAATAACAACAACACTATCAATGACTACTGATCACATGCCTTATGTGCAACTTTCAGATTCCCATACAAGCATTTTTCGTCCAATAAAATTAAAATGCACATGAAAACAACAAACAAAGCCTCCAACTTTTTTTTTTGTAACTAAGTGTTTCTCACCATGTCCAATCTCAAGCACCATTATGATCACAAATTGACACAATCAAGTATTCTTCCTCCACCAATGGCATCTCTCCTACCCTCATAGAGCTACAACAATGTTCTTATCGTAAGGGACTTGCATGAGAAAATCCATAACCTACAAACACAATCTACACATATCCCTCACGAGAGAGATTAGGCCCTTGCTAGCTTTGATACCATCTAAAAATTTTGCAGTAAATGACTAATACCTAAACAACCCATAAAGAAACAATTAAGAGGACCAATAACACAACAATGGGACACTAAGGTTTCATTGGTAGAAACCCCCATATAAGGAGAAACCTCGACTCTCAAAGATGCATCTTTATATTTTCATGGGTTTTATTTAATGATTCATGATGATGTTTTTAAATACAAAATATTTATTGGAACTTTCCTAGTGACACTCCTCACTCCCCAAGATTTTCTCATGCTCCTCTTAGCAACAACGCAAAATCTTACTATATCATTACAAAGTGCATACTAAACTTGCGCAATATGGCAACTCAGTGACATCTCATGTGACAACTACACAAAAAACAACAGTTATCTATAAAAACTAGGGGAAATCTACAATATTTCTCCAAAAAAAGGGTTTTATTATAACTACGTGTTCATATGCTAATACATTACCTTCTAAAACAATAAAATTAAAAAATTGTGTGGACTTCCTTGAGATGAAGAAGGAAGACAATTTAATTACTCACCAATAGCCTAGATAGAAATACTAAATAGTAAAGATACCTAGAAATAGAACTAAATCCTAATTTTTATATATCACTATTGGCTTAGTCATCACACCACTATTTTCTTAATCATCGAGCTCATTAAATCTGTTAAGAACCAAATATCAATATATCATAGAAAAACCTAAGAATAAGTACTCAACGCCTTGAAAAAGAGATAATTTCAGATAATAAGCCTCTTCGAGGGGGCAACCTCCTTTTACCCCACATAAATGTTCAAGTACAAGATGATTCCAAATGAAAATGTCTCCTTGGTATATGTAGGAGACTAGGAGATATAATTACAACTAATGGAATAAATCCGACATAAACAAAATAACATTGCTAATGTAATATGCCCCAATTAAGGGGTAATGAGCCAATATTAGGGCTTAAAATGCCCCTCCCCTTGAGACAAGTGTTTTCCGCAACGCTTGAGTAACTCTGGATTCTTCTGTATAAAAGACTCATCTTCCCAAGTGGAATCTTCAGCCAATAGTTTCCTCCATTTAATGATATACTCTGAAATGGATCTATTCCTCAGTTGGTGAATTCTTGTGTTAGTGATGGATTCAGGCTCCATAATGATTTTTCCTTCCTCGTCAAGTTCTGGCAATATAGTTTGAACTGGGATCTTGTCGCCTATAACCTTCTTTAAGCATGAAACATGGAAAACTAGGTGTACTTGTGAATATGCAGGCAACTCCAATTCGTATGCCATAGTACCAATTGTTTGCAACACCTTATAAGGGCCATAGTACTTTGGTGATAATTTATTATCCTTCTTGGATTGCTTGAGGGACATCTGTTTGTATGGTTGTAGTCTTAAAAACACCCAATCCCCTAC
>JZKD02S1201655.1:111436-126560 GCA_000966675.3 Picea glauca
ACACCTTCATGAGATACAATATGACCCAAATACTCTACCTCCTTCACTCCAAAGAAACATTTGGATGGTTTGGAATATATTTGTTGCTCCTTTAGTAGTTGTAGCACCTTGTCAAAATGTCGCACATGATCCAATGAAACCAGTCTCACTCAATTTGGATACTCTAAGAAGAAGTTATGATTGCTTTACCTGGAACACCTTTTTGAGACTAGTCAATAGGACTAGTCAGATACCCTATCTTCCATAGGGTGTATATACAAATGTAAGATGACCCAGAAGCTGAAATATTTACCACATATACCTTACTAATTTCTGTGAATTTCCTCTGGAGTTCAAGGTCTAAAACGTTACAGAAATTTTTTTATAGTGAAAATTCCACAATGACTTAGTTCTGGATGATTCCATAACCCTATCTTGAACAGGCTGTATCTCCGAAATTATAAGGCCTCAGGAGTTGAAATTTTAACCCAACGTACCTTGATCCGTCTACTAAATATCCTCCAATCCGTTCCTTTTGAAACATTGTAGAAAAACATTTATAGCGAAAATTCCAAGGTGTCTCAGATGTAGCAGTGAAACCCCAAGACCTTGAGCTCTGATAACATATGTTAAGAACCAAATATCAATATAGCATAGAAAAACCTCAGAATAAGTACTCAATGCCTTGAAAAAGAGATAATTTCAGATAATAAGCCTCTTCTAGGGGGAAACCTCCTTTTACCCCACATAAATGTTCAAGTACAAGATGATTCCAAATGAAAATGTCTCCTTGCTATATATAAGAGACTAGGAGGTATAATTACAACTAATGGAATAAAGCTGACATAAATAAAATAACATTACTAATGTAATATGACCCAATTAAGGGGTAATGAGCCAATATTAGGGCTTAACAAAATCCTACATTGTCCTCTTGATGAGTAATGCAATGAGTCCCAACTGTCTTCATAGTTCTACAAATCATTGGAAATTTGGAATGGCTTTGGTGAATATATCAACAACTCGCTTAGATGTTGGACAAAATTGTAACTCCAATTACCCATCCTACACCAATACTCTATTAAAAATATGGTGGATTTTTTTGTGTTTCATTCTAGCATGAAGCACACGATTCTTCATCATTACTATGGTTTTGAAATTGTGACAAAAAATAGTAGTTAGATGTTCTTGTGATAGTTTTATCTCTATCAAGATCCTTCTATGCTAGATGGATTAACAATGTGCTGTTGTTGTAGCAATGTTTTCAACTTCTGTAGAGGATGGATACACAATTGCATGTTTCTTTCTACTCCATCATACAACTCTAGATCGAAATGAGAAGAAAAAAAACGAGGCATTGATTTTTTATCATTCATTGATCCAACCCAACTTGACTCTATGTAACCTTATAGATCAAGATTGTCACTAGAAACATTATTTATACCAAAGCTTGCAGTATCACTCACATATATTAATATTCTTTTTCATGTGCACCAATGGGATTCATGACGATCCTACATGAAACAAGAGACTAGAATTACTACATACATAATGTGTTCCCTAGTTGTACTAAGGTACATCAAACTCCCAAACAAGATTCTTGTTACTCCATCATACAACTCTAGATCCAAATGAGAAAAAATAATTAGGAAATTTATTTTCAATCATTCATTTATCCAACCCAACCTAACTCTATGTAACCTTTTAGCTCAAGATTGTCATTGGAAAAATCATTTATACCAAATCTTGAAGTACCACTCACGTAGCTTAAGATTCTTTTTAAATGCACACCAATGGGATTCATGAGGATCTTGCATGTAACAAGAGATTAAACTTATTACATACATAATTCCTACCTTGGTTGTACTAAGGTACATTAAACTCCCAACCAAGCTTCTATACAAAGTAGAATTCACCTTGGGAATTTCTTCCTTAGTGAGAGTGATGATGGAGTTGCAAATGCCTTGCATGGCTTCATCCCAAACTTATCTAATAAATATGTTGCATACTTGGCTTCAAAAAGAAATATGCTTTCTCATTTCTACTACACTCCACACTAAGGATATAACATATCTTCTCCATATCTTTCATTTCAAATTCTTTGGTTATTTCCACCTAAAACATTTCTATTGTTACAAACCGATTTGTATTGATAGTACTTTGATATCTTTTTCTTAGGCATATTGCCTTTGTTGGAGGACTTGAATTTGGTGTTGAGCTTAAACTTGGGCTTATTGAATAACTTAAGATTTCAATAGAGTTTGTCAAAGAAAGAGGATAAGGTGTTATGTCATTTTCTATTTGAAAAATCATTGGTTTTTCTTGTTTTTATCCTTGTTTCTTTGTTGCTTTGCAAGCTAGGGTTTTTACTTGATTGACCTATCAATCTAGGTTTGCTATATCTAATTTTGTTTTCATTTCTATATCTTCTAATACTTGGATCTAATTGGGGCTAAACATTGATATCATGCTACATCTTTCAAGTTGGCACTTGTTTTGTGTATATACCTTGTTTACACTGCTTAATTATGGGATATAACTCTAGATGACAAGGTAACTTTAAAATATGTCGAATCTCATTATCTCTTGGGTTACCTTTGAAATTCATGCTTGGAAGTACAAATTGAATGATAGTCTTGCTAAATACTCACATGCACATGCTTATAGGCCAATATTAAGTTTCCTCCATGATCTATATTGTTAAGGAAGATAAATCGATGCCTAATCCTGGTGAATGATTTAGTTAACAAGTGAAATGATTTATGCTCTAAAGTCATGATGCCCATGGTTTAGGGTCTCTGTTTCAGATCTAAATACATTTGTGGCAATATAAGGTGTTATATGGTATGAGAAACTTTCTTTCTTTTCTCCTAAAAGCAATCTTGAGACCTATGTTATATTTCTAAGAACTGTTTACAAGGGTTTGTGACCTATGTAAAGTCAAAATTAAATACATATCTATTTTATTTCCTTTGCAACATTTTGGTATATTGTGCATCTAAAACAACTTTTAAACCAAATTGATGCTAAGGGAGGCCCAACGACCTCACTAAATACCAAAACATTGGCTTCTATTTGTTCACTATTTAGGGGCCTGTCCAAACCTAAGAGGTTATAATCCATGCTTGGTCGATGGTATATGTTTAAAACACACTAAAATGGCTGGCTAAAATCACATTTCAAACAGTTTTACTTCTCTATTTTATGACGAACAAATTGTTGTTTTTTTTGTGGCTCTACTTTATGGTTAAAATCTGGTGCAAACACATATTGTAAACTACTCTAAATATCTATTAATGGAACACTGTGGTATGTGCTAAAATATTTTCTAAATGTTATTATAAGGTTGATATCATGACATATGGACAAGAACAATTAATAGATAGATTTTATATTTGTTTACGATCCATATTTGGCAAGGAATTATTGGAGATTGATATAGCCATTTACTTGTTGCCTTTGTCACATAATTTGAGGGAACTTGCTATATAATTTTGTGGTATATGGCATAAAGAATATCATTGTCCTTGCAATCAGACTTGTCATGAGATGTTCAAAATTAGACTTGTCATAATCAGATGTGCAGCTTCAGACTTGTCAATAGATGTATCGTGACATTTTTTAAGTACACACAGAGAAAAATATGACACTCCTTTGTCTTGTGTAACCAACTGATCTGAACAGGAGACCAAAATATGCTATGTAAAATTATCTCCAAGATTCCAAACCGACTAGAAAAAGGTCATAAGATCGGGTCCCAACTGCTGTTGAATTGCCTAAATAAATCCCCCTTCCTTACTTCTTGTTCTCTAGATTTTGCAAGAGAAACAAAGCCAACAATAAGTGAAACAACCTAGTCTTCTTCCTGTTATAGATAACCTTTGAAAATTTTACCTTATGTTGGACAAACAAACCTTGAAAAGGAAAACCCCATAAATAGAGCCCCATAAATGTCTTAGTGCATATGGAACACCACCCTCACATTTCCAGACTCTTGATTGTAAAAATAAATTTGTCACAACATACTAGAATTGACTTCAAAAGTGACTCAAAATGCACATACATTTTGAGCGATAAGATGTCATAAAGCCATCAATATCATGGTGAAGTATTACGATCCACATTCATCAACATGCCCAACCAAGATGCATTGTCTCCAAGAAAAAATAGAAGGTCCATCAACATCCCAACATGTCACCCCTGCCATGTGATGAAAATCACAAATTTACCTTTCATGCAACATGAGGGGTAACAATCTAAAAACCCTCGCAAATAAAATAATTATATCCATGATCTCTCCTAGGAAAATGTAAATAATAATATCATGAACAAACTCCTAAATACAAGTGAAACAATACATAATAAAATAAGAGACAAGTGAATGGGCATGCCACTTGTCCTCTACTAATGCAAAACACTTCCTTAGTCCAAGCTTGTTTTGACCATGCAAATAATTTCCTTGTGCCATGTGTCCTCATCATAAATAGAACGCCTTCTAAGATGGGATTTGATAAACCAAGATAATATAAAATAAACCCCTAGAAGAGGTGCACCCTTGCGATGTGTGAAAGAACGTGGTTATGGGACAACTTTGACCATGCCATATAATACAAGATAGTCCACAAAAATCTATACCCTTGAAAAGTGTTCCAATGACAATGATTGCTTCCCTTCGATATAGGGCAACAATCAATAAATAATCCTCCAAAAGGTGGGTTCCCTATATAAATCTACAAGGTAGTTACATAAACAATAAATGTTCCCATATGGAAACTAGGGTATCACTCCACTTGTTTAATGAGTCAACAACCTAGAAATTCCAAAACAATGCACAAGATAGCAAGGTTAGTGAGGGTGCTTCCTACAATGCAATAACCAACTCCCCAAATTATGGATCTCATGGACATGTGTGAAATAGTGGCCCCTTGGTTGTCATAACAACCCCCTTAAAGATATGGATGTCCTCAAAATGTGTGCAATTAGTACCAATGCATGTGCGAGCAACCATCTCTCCTCAAACCAAGGGCCAAAAGTGGGACAACTTAGGAAAATACGCATAAAGGGTGAAACATCCCACTAAACCAATATGAACAAAACCCCAAAACCATGTGCCAGAGCATGAAACATTTTTCTAATACCATCAATCATCTCAAAACCATGGGGAACTCTAGAACTATGTGTAGGGTAGTTAGGCCTCCTCAATAAATGTGCCAAGATGTAATGACCAAGGGAGAATTCCATGATATGAGTCGGCCAACCTCCTTGAAAGCTCAAACACATGCTAAAAATAGGACCCCAAAGCTAAGCCACTCCTTATGAATATATCTCAACCATAGAATGTAAAACACACTTTCCAAGGCATGCACCTTAGGGATATGTTCCCTAGAGTGAGGGAACACTATCTCAAGGAGTATCAAGCAATGAACAATAAAACTTAGGGAAAACCCTTAGTTGATGGGTATCCCTCTCCATGAATGTGCTAAGGGTAAAAAAAGAGTGAACCATATATGTAAGACCCTCATCAAGCCCAATTCTCTATCAATATCCACACATAATGTGAAATCCTCCAAATATGCAATTATTCCCCAAGAGATGATGCTAAATGAAACAATAAGTATCAAATCCACAAACAATATCCATCAAGACACACATCCTGCAAACACAATCTACTTGGGCATGGTCTTCAAACTAGTACAATTCCTCATACAATATGAGGGGTAACATGTATAATAGGTCAGCCATATGTAAACCAATTGATTTAGGAGACCTCTATTGCAAGATGAGGAAAGAGGGCATATTTAAGAGTTAGCAAAATTACAAATGAAAAAATGTCATGCTTCAAGCAATTAAAAACAAACCTTTGTGAAAAGAGAGATAAGTTATATCGTGTGGTAGATGAAAACACTATATATATATTTTCAAATTGAAGCACTGTTACACCACAGATGGCCTTCGTGCATTTGTCAATGGAAGGAATAATTTTGTTGAGTAGAACCTTGATACTATACTAATTTTTGTTATAATTCATTTCCTCTGGAAGTGATGGAAAAGATAGTTTCTAATAGGATAACAATTCTGGGCAAAGCAAAGGTTGTGAATGAGGGGATGAATTTGATTTCTATCAGATTTGATAATCAGGAAACCATGTTTAAGTGAACAAACAATGAGTCTTATTGAAAATCAATAGGAAAACTACATCAGTAAGCCTCATCTATGTGCCTAAAAGAATAATTTGTGCCTGATCCGACCTATATATTATTGTGCCTAGGCCAATCTATACATCATCATGCTTAGACTAAGTCACTGAACTAGGTTGGTGGGTGTTAGAACAAATTTCAACCCTTTTACACTTTTTTCACTGTCCACAATCTACACATTCAACTTCTCATGTTGTTGCATAGGCATTTTTCGTTTATTCGTTTTATACACAACCATATACTTAGAAGATTATGTTATAACTCTAGTAGATGTATTTAGTCATGAATATGTGTAATTTCTCCTTGATTGATCTTTACAACAAGATTGTATTTTCCCATCACAACGACCTCTTTGTTATTGCCATTATTCAAAGAAAGATAATTTAGTGTAGTTCATGGTATCTATTCTTGTATGCAAGCATATGTTTTCTATTCAAATGTACCTACAAGCCCAGAGTTGTTGAAATACTGTATTTTGTTTTCATGAGTGAGTTCCTTACTTCTTTCTCCTTGACGTATTAGGATATTTGTACATATTTTCTTAATTTAAACCATCTCCAAAGGGGGGTGTCCCTAATGTGTATTGCTGACCAACAATCTGAAATATGCCATCAAATACTTCAAATCAGTAAGACAAGAGTTAAGATCTACAGTAAATATTTGCACATCTGCAAACCAATTCTGGAACTATTGTGGTAAAGGACTTAAGAATATAATGTCACACTAGGTTTTAAATGCACTGTCTAATTGCTCATCTATTTAGTTGCATACCATACCATTGCATACCATTGCATGCCATTGCATACCATTTCATACCAATACCATTGCATACCATACCATACCATTGCATGCCATTGCATACCATTGCATAACAATACCATAGAATACCATTGCATACCATTTCATATCAATACCATTACATACAAATACCATTGCATATCAATACCATTGCATACCAATACCATTGCATACCAATACCATTGCTTACCACTGCATACCAATACCAATACCAATGCATACCATTGCCAATACCATTGCATACCATTTCCTTGTACCATTGCATACCATTGCATACCAATCATAATAAATACTATTGCCAATACCATTGCATAACAATACCATTGCATACCAATGCATAATAAATACTATTGCCAATACCATTGCATACCATTTCATACCAATACCATTTCATACCATTGCATACCATTTCATACCATTGCATACCAATGCAAATACCAATGCATACCATACCATACCATACCAATGCATACCATACCATACCATACAATGCATACCATTTCCAATACCATTGCATACCATTGCACACCATTTCATACGAATACCATTGCATACCAATACCAATACCAATACATACCATTTCCAATACAATTGCATACCATTGCAGACCAATACCATTGCATACCAATACCAATATCAATACCAATGCATACCATTGCATTCCAATACCATTGCATACCAATACCATTGCATACCATACCATTGCATACCAATACCATTGCATACCAACACCATTGCGAATACCATTGCATACCATTACATACCGGTTGCATACCATTGCATTGGACCGTGAAAGGGATCTTATTAACAAGATAATATTAATAAAATTCTCTCGGTGCATAGATGTTATGTGACTAATGTCATTGTTGTGTATTACAATATCCAGAGGAGGCCATGGACAAAGGGTGTGGATGACGTAGCCCTACTAAATCAATGATAGGAAAGTGAGTGGCCATAGAATCAGATACCAAATATGCAGATACAATAAAGGTAAGAGGACAAATCAAACTCAACCAAAGGAGGATGTTATTTATGAATTCACAAATGCTACAACATACAAGAGACAAAGTTATATAAACTATGTTATATCAATATGTCAAATATATGAGTAAAGTGAGGTTTTGTGTTGGATAACATATTGGTTGAAATGATATAATTGGTGTAATAAACATCATGGACTATGTTGTGTATTATAGGGGCCAGACGAGACCATGGAAACAGATCATGTCATATCAAATAAGGACACAATAGATATTGTAGGACACTAGGTAATCAAATTTTGGCTTAACTTAGGAAGCATTTTGTTGGGTACCATTTTTATGTTTATTCCCACCATAGAATCCATGTTTTTACCTCCATTTTCCTTTCATATCTCTCATATTTCCTCCATATTAGCTTCAAATTGATCATCTTAGGTACAATTTTCATTTTCTTTTTATGATTTGAATTTTAACAAAATCTAGACATTAAAAATAATTTTTTAGCAGCAATTACGGGAAGTTGCAATTTCCCGTAATAGCTATGAGGTTCATATGCTTGTAGGAAATATGGGAGAATTTGAGACATGTGGAGTGATACTTGATGTCAACAAGTGGACAAATACCTATTTTCTTCTAGAAATGGGCTTCACACGTTCCTGGTCAATGTTGGTCAAACCTGACCTCTTTTGCATGAAATGCCCTGTTTTTAACACAAAATCTGGACAATTTTGGATTTCGTGGGATTTCTTCATATTTTATGGATTTGAGAGATGGGGTTTGACCTCTTTGGCAAATTTTATGGATATTAGCAACCAACTAGATTACTTTTAGCATTTTGGTTACAAAACCTTTTGTATAAATAACCAAGACATGGATGGAAACATAGGCTACTATGTTCAGATTTCTATTGGATTGAAGTTAATATATTTGGAGTTGTTGGATACCTGATTTATGTTGTTGTGAATGAGTTTATGTTTTTATCAAAGTTCTTTTATCTGGTTTTACTTTAAAGTGTGCAATCAAAGCTATGGAGGGCCCCCATTTCCAAGCCTGTACACTCATTTTCTGAATGTTTTCATAGCTGCAACAATGGTATGATTTTATACTTGCTATAGTTCATTTCTATTTCTTAAAATGATTTAATTTCATTAGATTGAAATTTTTTATTGTTGATGGGACTTTTGAGACACTACGAAAATACCTCCTGTCAAGGAGCTCAGTGTCTTCTTACTTACAACAACAAAGTCTTGTTAATTGATACAACTTATTTTCATTCTTTGAATGCTTTATTTTCATTAGAAATACTTGATAAACTTGATTGTTGATAGGTTGGTGAAATACTATGAAAATACCTTCTGTAAAGAATCTTAGTTTTCCTCTTACAACAACTAAGTCTTGTTAAGTATAGTTATTTTTCTTTCAATGCAAGTGTGCTAAAAAATAGTTTAGATCTAAATTACATATACATTGGTCTACTTCAAAGTTTTACAAACTCCAAATTGATATTAAAATACATGATCTAATTTACATCCATAAGTTAGACCCACACATTTTGTGATACGTCCATCCTTTTTTATAGTATTATTAAAATTTATAGTGTATTATCCAATCTTAAAATAAATTAACGCATGTTGTTGATTATTTCAGATGGAGATTGGAGCAAGTGCACAACCTAAGCGTTCAACTAGAAAAATAAAAAAAACATATGTACATGGCCATGGACCTAAAACTGTTAAATCACAAAGAACATAGTGGGTGGAAAAGGATATGACAATAGATCCTCCAGACACAAAAAATAATTGCACTGAAAAAGAGGTTGGTCAAGACTATTATATTGATGTATATATGTTCATACCTTTTATATTTTAATTTGTTAAGCCATATTTGATTATATTTCTTTGAAATTGATACATTTATGATTTATCCAATTGTTGCCAAACATTAAATAATGGTTACGTTTTTTGATATGTAGAAGATGATTATGAAATAACAACTACTAAGACCTAAGATCCAACTGGGCTATTAATATTTGGATGATGTTGGTTACTTGGGATGACCCAGGTTCTGATCTCAAATAGGTTTCCAACAAAACCCTCAAAACCATCGGCTCTCCTGGTAATCCATAAGGAACCGCTGCACACAGAGTGTGCAATGTAGTCTCACCTGAGATAGCTTTATGGGGGACTGAAATACTCATGTGTTTGCAGTCTAGGAAGAAGTGGAGACTGTGGTTTGATTATTTTCCATATACATCATCATCATTAATCATTCATCTCCTTCTAGGATTCATTCATCCTTAACTATGCATGCATGTTTTTATAATTAGTTTTAACCATTCATTCTTTAACTGATGATTAACATAATAGTAAAAGAAATTATTCATAACACATAGAACACAATATTTTATCGTGGTTCACCCCCTCCTGGGGTTATGTCCACAAAGATCTGACTCTTCTTCTCTTTTATTCATTCTGCTGCAAAATCTGCACTGCACGCATTACATATTCAGGATTACAATCAAAAGGAGGGTAAGTAACCTATGGGAGGATGACTAGATCACATCAGGCTACACATCCTGTGACCTAAACCTCAAACACTAGCTTATTCCACTCAACAATAATGAAAATAACTAAACTCAAAATAATCAACTGTCCGACCTAGACCTCCTATGTATTTATCTATACTACTCTACTTGCTTATAGTCATTACAATATTGTCAAAAACCCTAACCCTAACATAGTCTGTCTCCATGCGCGCCATGTTTCTTTTCCTATGGCATTCTTCTTTTCCTTCTTTTTCTGCTTTCTACTTTCCTGCCTCCTAAGGCGCACACTCCAAAAATAGACCTTCTCTTCCAAAAGTAGGCTTGCGCCCAAAATATATATTTCTCCCAAAATAGGCCTATGACAACATGACCCCAACACTGACATGTGGCTAGTCCTGATCAACTCAAGTAGTGTGTGCTCCCTGTACCACCTTCTCCAAGCATTGGAACTTTTCTGCTAGTTCCTTTCCTTTTTCTTTCACTTGCGCAACTTTCTTTGCTAGCGTCTCGACCATCTATGTTTTTATCTATTCTTGCAACATTGATGCACTCTCTATATGTGCCTGCTCCATCCTTTTCTTCTCTTCCTCCATATCCGTAATTATTTGCGCGGATTGCTCTTGGAGGGGCTCCAACTGGACCTGCCTTGCTTGCTTATTGATCTGCAATTTTTAAGTCTTCCTGTAGCGTCTTCATTTCATGTGTTCCCTTCAAGAATTCGATAGTGATCATGTATTTTTGTCGTTGCTTAAACTCTTGCATTGCAACACTAATTTTATCCTCTTTCTAGTCTAATAGTTGGACCTTTTCATTCTCCTCCAAAGTAGTCCAAATTTGCCCAGTTCTGTCAAACAGTTCTTCCACTTCCTTGTTTTCCCTTGCCATCTCATATGTCTATGTTAACACTCTGTAATTTACTAGGCTGAAGAAGAAATGGGAAGAGGTAACTACAAAACCACTTTGGAGTCAAGGATATAGCCCTCCAAGACTCAGAGAGGGGTCTCTCTGTCTGATTTAGATATTTTTGGATTGGGTGTTAGGCTAGTTATAATAGTACAAGGTTTGGTTTTTAAATTGGTTGGCTGACACAGGAAGGGAGGGCCATTGGGTAATGGAGTCACAGTTCATAATGGATCAAAACCAGGTCATATAGACTAATATTGTAAGGCAAGGTAGGAAAATTCACCAGATCCTCAAAATTTAATGCATGTAGGAGATGAAATAGGTCTAGGAGTCCAATAAAAAACTGAGCAATCAAGAATCTTGAATTCAATCTTCAGTGGAAAACACATAAATTGTTCCAAGCCAGAAACAGAGTGTAGATTAAAACAAATCCTTCTCTTAACCTTCCCAGAACAATTCAGAATATAAGAGGAAATGGTGATAACAGAAATAACAAGTTTACAGAGACTGAAAAACTTCACCAATGAAATTTGTCACCAGAATCATGAAATGGTCACATTGTATTACTGGAAATCATCCATGGAGGCTCTATGAGTTGTTTTACAAAATTAATTCCATTCTTCAATAATGGTCCCAACTAATCAACCCTTTTACATTTGAATTATAACAATATATATAACATACTCTCCCCCAGGCTCAGGAGGTTGAAATCAATAACCTGGCCAAAAATAGAAAAAATCCCTGAAAATTTTGAACTGTCTGCCATGAAAGACGGGCCGAACTGCTGAAAATAGGGGTCCACTCAGACACTTGTATCTCCAAAGATATGATATATGTGAAAAAACTGAAATATTTTATTGTATATGAGTCCATATTGAGCAAAAAACTCTTTTGGTTTTTCCAAATTCATATTCATCTCTCCAAAACAGCTACCGAAAAAACATGACAAAATCAGGAACTTGGAATCCTGAAAAATGGTGCTCAGAGATGGCTTCGATTATCCCAATTCCTAATATCCGTGAAAAAACTGAGAGAGGTTATTGTTCTTCAACCCATTACAGAGAAAAACCTCTCTCAGTTTCTCAAAAATATTTATTTTTTTCCCAGAATCGTCCTTGGAAGACAGGTCATCAAACATGGAAAAACGGTTTTGATTTTGGGGAAAAGCGATTTTGGAGGGGGATAGTGGTATCTCGGACCCCCCTAGGGTGGTAAGTGGTATTAGGGGGAGGGGAGTGTCCGGTAGCACCTGGTGGTGACAAGTGTCCAGGTGAAAACCAGTTTCCTGGACCCCCTCGTTAAAGTTAGGATGGTCGGGGGGGCCCGAAGAAATTTACAGATGTAGATTAAATTGTTTTTTGGGATATGTGCATAAAGTGTATTTTATTTGTTTTAATAATTTTGTTTTAATCGCTTTTTATTTTTATTTTTGTTTATATTTTTAGTTTTAGGTGTTTTCATTTATTTAGGTTTTATTATATTGTTTTTATTTATTATTTATATGTTTTATATTGTTTTATTTTTGTTTTATGTATTTTTATTATGTTTTATATTTTTAAATTGTTTTTTTGTTTTATAACTTTTATTTAATTTAAACTTTGTTTTATTTTTTATTTAACTTTTATTTTATTAATGTTTTTATTTATTTTATTGTTTATGTGTTTTATGTTTTTATATTTAATGTTTTTATTTGTTTTTTGTTTAATGTTTAATTCTAATACACTAACCTAATTGCTAACTTAATCAAACTAACTTAATTACTAATTATTAATTAATTTATTGTTAACCAGCCTAACCTAGTTTTATTAATCTAACTACACTAATTGAATTAAATTAACATTATTATGCTAATTAGTATTAAAAAATGGCACTAACCATTTATTATTAACCTAATGTTTTTTATCCTATGTTTGTTTATTCATGTAGGGACGAAATTGGCGTAGGGGAGAAAAAAAAGAAGGGGGAGGGAATGAAGGGTGCAACAGGGTGATGAAGGATCGGGCGAAATGGATGGAGGGAAAAAATGAAATCAACCGAGCCCAACAATCCAGATGTATTCATCATGAGAGAAATTCCAAATAGATAGCTGAAGAATCAAGTCACCTATGATTATAGGACCCCCAACAGTCTGGAAGGATGTTTGCTGTTCTCTTTTCTCTTGGACCTCAGGAGGAGTCATATGATTACATTTTTCTTTCAAATCCTATATCTCCTACCTATATCCCTCAATTTTCTACGCAATTATTTTTTATCTTCTCATCTATGCTCCGATCCAATGTTTGCATGCTATCTGGAATGCGGTTGTATACCGTTGTTAGTCCTGCTCTAGCTTGTCAGCACGTTCTTTTTCCTCCTCCTTATTCGAAGTTAATTGGTCATAGGTAATCTGTAACATCTATGCAACCCCCCTACCAAATTCCAAGTTGGTGGCATCTGCTTTGGCTTTGGATTGCACCTCTTGCATTACACTAGCTTGGAGTCCGTATAGTGCTTTCATGGGTATCTGCACCATGAAAACCTCAAATTAGTCTATGTACCCCATGGGTTTTTTTGTGGTCTCCTGATCAACTATGACCATCTGTTGTGTGATCGTGAATGTGTCACTTCCCTCCACCACTATCTGAACTGTATCATCTTCGTAGGGGGATGTTGTGTCTTTTCATGATGTTGTGCTATAGCCTGATGTATTGTATGAATTTGCAGCCATTGTAGAGTATCATGGAATTCTATGAGTTTGGACATGATCTCCTCTCTCTTTAATTTTGCGACACAGACCACATCTTCCCTCTGTCCTGGACCTTGTCCGCCATGAACTCAACATCATCCTCTATCAGGGTGATGACTGGGGCCTTCTTGGTGTATTTCATCTTTTTGCACATTTCCTCCACTTGTGCTATAGTTATTTTTTCTAGTGGGGGATGCACCCCACTCGTCATTGTTTGTTACCCCTCTTCGCTAGCCTGATATGGCTCTCTATTCTTGTCATCCCCCTGAACGTCTTCCCTGGGCACTGTTTCTTTTCTCCTTGGCCTCTTCGACACTGTGATGCTTCTAGACACCTGAGTGCGCACTGCAACCTTCCTGGTGTTAGCAACCGAGATATTTGTCTTTGTTGATGGGCCTACCTTGGCTTGCCCCTTGGGTTTGGATGATGTCGTTGTTGTTGGCTTTGTTGTTTCTTTTTCTACTGGTAACTTCCACTCCGCAAGCCAATCTTTAATTATCCAATCAACCTCTTCCCTAGTGAAACAATACTGCATTGCCAACCATTTCTTCTTTGGATCCCTTACGACCTGGATCCACATATGGTGCCTGGATGCCTTAAACCGGGCTATCCATTCAGAATCCTGGACCACTTCCATAGGAATGTGCCACACATTGGACATTCTATGTTGCATGTCTTCCAAAAACATAGTGAAGACTGCACTGTTCACTTGTTAGTTTTTATTTTCTTTTTCCTTCCATAGGGATTCGTATCGCACTGCACAACACTGTTAGAAAAACAGGACCGTGGAGCAATAAAATAAAACAAATACAGAAACAAAACATAGAAGACACACAATACAAGAGAGACACAGATTTACGTGGTTCACCTAGTGTGGGCTACGTCCACCAGAGAAATTTCCAGGTCCTTTCTTTATTATTATCCATCAAATGAAGGGATACAACCTACAGCAAAACCCATTGTAACTTCCTCTTCTTTCTCTCACAGTCTCCTCTCT
>JZKD02S1201655.1:126631-191889 GCA_000966675.3 Picea glauca
TATAAACATGGCTAAAAGTAAAAGACCTATAAATCAGGAAGATAATCAGGCTCCACAACCAACAAACGCTTCCCCGTCCTATCGAAAAATGCTGAAAAATTTAGCTCCTACCACCCTGCCAAGGCTATGAGGATGATTAGCCATGAATAATGGAACTCAGTTCCATTATCCTGTGCATCTCTACAGTCGATCAAGAATTGTTTCAGGAGGTAAGGCGTGCAAAAACATTACCCCTTTTGAACACTGCGTGACGACTACGATGACTCCTGCTGGAGCCTCTTATTTTCTACATTTTCTCAGCAACTTTCAAGCCATGGGATTGTTGGCAAACCTCGTCACATCATCATTGATATCTTTAAGGACAATTCCCCTATTCCATCTATTGGTACCAAATTGCGCCTTGATGCTCTCAAGAATCTCTTTCTCACGTGCTTTGTTGTCCAGGTACTCTTCTAGTTGTGCATAAAATGTGGGCAACCTTGCAATTTTGGCGATCAAACCCACATCAATTTGGATTGGCCTATCCATTTAGAGAATTCCTCCATGTACTCAGGGAATAAATTTATTAATGCATAGCCCCACATTCTTACCACGCCCAAAGTGCGGTATGTCTAGGAGGTTCATGATCCTGTAGTTGTAGAGTCCTGTTATCCACTTCCCAGGATCCATGATAGGTCTTCCTATAGGTTTAATCTCCCCTAAGTCCACCAAGTAAGCTCCCTTGGCCAGGTCTGGGAACTTTTTTACATCACACACATCATGGTTCGAGTACCTTAGTTTAGGCACTTTCCCGAGAATGTCTTCCACAGTTACCATTGTGTCCATGATGTAGGGAATTGTGATTTATGTGGCATACTGCACCTTTCTTTTCTTTCCAACAACAGGTTGGCCTTGTGCCACTATTTCTATTGTCTCATCTTCTTCCCCCTTAGATTCTGGCTAGTTGTTGATGTCCTCGACCAACACCTCCTCTTTGTCATTGCCCTGTTGCTGACCCTTCATTTCCTTGGGTTTAGCAGGTCTTTCGGGGTTAGGGTTTTACCGCCATTTTGATTTATGGAGCTCTTCCCACTTCACCTTGTGATGGTTTCAAGGTTTCCTCCTCAACCCTCATCGAGATGAGTGACTCTATCTTCGAGGTCGTAACATATTCCAGGTCTACAACATTCTCGAGCTCCGCCATCCTTTCCTTCCTCCTTTGGCCTTGTTGAGTAACCCATACCTATTTCCCTGGAGTGCCAAACTTTAGTGGTGTCATGTTGTATATGGGTTGGACAATTGCTCTCTTCTTCACACAATTACGCCTAGGTCGCACGCTTCTAGCTCGCTCTGTGCTAAAAAATCGCTAAGTGTCAAGCTAACCCATGCTTTCCACACTTTATAGACCCGGTCATAACTGTTTTGGCCATATTTTTCACCTTTTCTGTGCAATTCCATTGTGTTCAATTTTTCCTGCCTTTTGTCTTTCCATTTTGTTGCATTGGTTGCTATGCACGAATTTCTCCACATTGTTGTTGTTCACCCAACTTTCTCCTCTTTTTGTATTTTTCTTCTTTTTCTATTTTTGTATTCCTTTTTCTTATTTTTCTCCTTTTTATGTCTTTTTATAAGTTTTTCTCTCCTAATATCTACTATAGTACACTATATACATGGTTTCTTGACTGCGCTACAATTATTGAGAAGTAGTAGGTCGACTGTCCTTGTACAACTTGAATTGACTACCATTCAACATTCCTTTCAACTATGTTCCTCCCAATTCCCTTAGCTACACATATCCTCCATCTGTGACAGTCTTTACTTCATATGGCCCTGGCCAATGCAGTTTGAACTTACCAAGGTGTTGCAAAAATTTGATGTCATAGAGAGGAACTAGGTCTCCCTCCTTAAAGATATTCTTCTTTATGTGTATGTCATGCTAGGCTTTGTCCCTTGATTTCTGCACCTCTTGGTGAAATCCTTCCAGAATCACGTCTTCTTCCATTTCCATTAATTGACTTAACCTCTCTTGAGCTGTTCCTCTTTCAGTCTTATTGGTAATTATTTCTACGCGCAAAATGGGTACCATAAATTCTAATGGAACCACCGATTCTTGTCCATACACCAATCTGAATGGTGTCTGTCATGTCAAATTCTTGCATGTAGTTCTGTATGCCCATAGTACTGCTGGTATTTTCAAATCCCAATCATCTTTGTTAAAATTGTAGATCTTTGTTAAGGAATTCTCCAAAATTTTATTAAAATCTTCTACTGTCCCAGTTTCCTGAGGATGATATGGTGTACTCTTCTGGTGGTAGAATTCAAAATCCTCAGTCATAGCCTTGATGGTATGATTAATAAAATGGGTGCCTTGGTCACTCATCAGAATCTCGAGACAACTAAATATTGTGATCACTTGATCAAATAAGAAGTGTGTTGTTGTCTCTACGTTGCAATCCTTGATTGGTGTTGCTTTTGCACATCTGGTTAAGTATTCTGTCACAGTAATGATATATCTAGCTCTTGACCTTCTTGCTGGTGGATTAATAGGCCCGATAAAATCTATTTACCATTTTTCAAATACCTGAAGAGTTACTTGTGGTATTAGGGGTATCTCATCCCTCCTATTGGGTATGTCTTAGGTATGTCTTCTTGTGTATGTTAGGGTGTGTATTCTGAATAAATCAGGAAAATATATGTCTTAATGATTCATAAGCATTTGATTTGGAGAGCTCTCTTGTGGATCTTGGTATGAGGTATGTGTGGTTGCAATATTGATGAGATATCGAAATCAGTAGCATAAAAAAAAGTATTAGAAACAACAATAACAACAACATGCTATTAGTTACAACTGTAGAGGTAGTGACAGATTCATCTATGTTTATATTTCAGGGCGGTTGGACGGGCCAAGGAAAGGGGGTTGTAGAATCCTTGTGGATGGAGTTAGTAAATTAGGGAGTTGGAGCTTCCTTTAGGTTACGACCTATGAATAGGGGGTTGGAGCCTCCATCCAGTTGTAACTGGAGAAATAGGAAGTTGTTTCTTCCAATGAATGTACTTTTTGATAAATAAGAAAATCATTTTGTAGTTTTCTCCCGCATTGGGTTTCCATGTAAAATTCTAATGTACTGTGTTTATGTGATGTCTATGCATTGAATTATGATGCTAATAATATATTGAATGCTCATGATATTTATTGGAGGTTTTATATTGTGATTAAATTTACCAATTGTGCTCATACTAATTCACCCCCCCTCTCATTATTCCAACAATTAGTATTAGAGTAGGTCCTTCATGAAGCAGTCTAACCACTGGAAGGAGATCATAGAATATGCTAAGATTGGAGCACTAGTGTTTGAAGGTCATAAATATACCTTATGGAATAAAATGATGATTTTTTTTTTACAGGCACAGGTATTTGATGTTTGGAAATCAATATTAGATGGGTATACAACACCAACCACTCCCCCAACTGATATATATGGAAAGAAACTCATCGAAAACAACTTAAAGGCTAAAGGTACTATTCTGAGTAGTCTAGTTGATTCAATATTTGTCAAGGTTATGGATTGTGACAATGCAAATTATCTTTGGGATAAAATCTAAAATATTTATGAAGGACATGCCAAAGTTAAAGGAGCTAAGCTTAAAATCTTCAGAGCAAAGTTTGAACAATTGAATATGAAGTAAGATGAAGATATTGCAAACTAGCTTCTACGAGTTGACAAAGTAGTTAAAAATATTAAGGGATAGTGAGTAGAAGTTGATGAATCAATGGTTGTTCAAAAGGTATTGATGTCTCTTCCTATGATATTTGATCCTAAAATATCATCTCGAGAAGAAATAGTAGATCTTGGTACATTGAGCATGGACGAGCTATATGGAATATTTACAACCTATGAAATGAGAACAGAACATGAGAACCCAATCATGAAGGAAGAAGATTTCAAGGCATCTAAGAAGAAAAAAAATAAGAACAAACAAAACTCAAAACCATGTTTTAACTATAGTGATGATTCAAATGAAGATGAAGAGATGGATAACTTTGTAAGGAAAATAAAGAAAGGAACCGACAAGTATAAAGGTATGATTCCATTGAAATGTTTTAATTGTGGTGGTATTGGTCATTTTGCTTCTAAATGTCCTCATAAGAATAAAGATAGTGATGAAGAAGAAGCTTCTAAAAGGGAAAATAAATATCAAAAGGGAAACAAGAGAAGAAACAAAAGGAAATTCTTCAAGAAAAGTTTCTACTCAAAGGAGGATAGTTCCTCATCAAACAAGGAGGAGAATGACAATGACATTGATTCAAAAACAATAATATTTATGGAAGTAGAAGGTGATTCCAAAGAAGAAGGTGAAGTCGATCTCAAAGCAAAGCTAATAAGTGCATTAAACGAACTTAGGAAGGAAATAAAGAAAAACAAGTCACTCAAGGAAGAATTAAAAATGAAAGAGGGATCTTAGAATTTCAAATTTGAAGAAATCGAGCAAATGATCACGAGTCTAAAATTCAAATAGAAGAAGATAAAATAATTGAGGAAAGACTTAGAATTCAGTGAGAAGAGAAGGAGAAAACGATTGTAATCTTGGCAATATAAATAGTCTCTTTAAGGAAAGATCTTTAGAATAAATATATGCAACATAAGAGCACCATAATATTGGATCAAATTATCAGCAGTCAAAGACCATCCAATGAAAGATATGGACTAGAATACAATCAAGTGCAAAATGAGAATTGATCAAGATCATAGACAACATAATAGGAAGAAAAACAAAGAATCTATGTAGAGATTGTCAAAGATTCTATCAAGAAGGAAGAATGCAAGCCCCCAAAGAATAACATTCCAAAAATAAAGAAGACTCAAGAAGATGAATTCAGAAGGAGTGCATCGCAAAGAAGATCATCTACTCCTAGGTATCAAATATTATTTTGTGGTCATTGTTTTAATTGTGCTAATTTTGGACATAAAGTTGTAAACTGCATAGCCTATGCCAAGAACCAAAGAAACTATGCAGGGTACTTAAATACTATTTATCCTTTAAAATATTATGAAATGTACAACAAAAACCATTTTTTTTGGGTTCATTGAGCAATGAAGTAGAATGCTACAAATGCAACAGTTTTGGACACATGGCAAAGAATTGTAGATTGACTATTCCACCCAAGGAATCAAAGCAGAAAATTAATAGTTAGATATTAGAACCACAAGAGATATGGAAAAGAAAGTAGAATCAATTCTCACTTGCTCTACAAGCCCAACACAAAAAAAGTGATTGGTATGTTGACAATGGTTTTTCAAATCATATGACAGGTGACAAGAAAATTTTTATAACTTTGAAGATAGAAAGAGATGGATCAGTTTCATTTGGAAATAATCATTCAACTAAAATTATAGGTAGAGGAAAAATTAAGCTTGGAAGCAAGGATGCCATGGAAGAAAATGTTCTATTGGTCGAATATATGAAACACAATATGCTGAGTGTAAGTCAAATGTGTGATCAGGGACACACAATTTAGTTCGACTCAAAGAAATGTGAAATTAGGAAAGAAGGATCAGGCAAGTTAGTGGTGACAGTGATAAGGACTTCGAACAACATATATGTTTTGAATGAAATTGGAAAATAAAGTTGTTTCTTAGGGAAGGAAAATGAAATTTTTCTCTGGAACAGAAGAATGGGTCACATGAACTTTGAAAATATTGTCAAAATTAGTAGAATGGAAGTAGTAAAAGAAATGCCTGAAATTTCAAAGTTAATGAATACTCTATTTAAGAATTATCTCAGGAAACGTGTCACATGTTTTTCTCTTTTTTCGTGTTTCCTCGATTTTCATCTTAGGTACATTTGTCATTTACTTTTTATGATTTGAATTTTAAAAAAATTTAGACATTAAAATTAATTTTTTAACAGAAATTACGGGAAGTTGCAACTTCCCGTAATAGCTTCGAGGTTCATATGCTTGCAGGAAATCTGGTATAATTTGAGACATGTGGAGTGATCCTTGATATCAACGATTGGACAAATACCTATTTGTTTCTAGAAATGGGCTTCACACGTTCCTGATCAATGTTGGTCAAACCTGGCCTCTTTTGCAGGAAATGCCCTGTTTTTAGCACAAAATTTGGGCAATTTTGGATTTCGTGGGATTTCTTCATATTTTATGGATTTGAGAGATGGTGTTTGACCTCATTGGCACATTTTATGGATCTTAGCAACCAACTGGATTATTTTTATCATTTTGGTTACAAAACCTTTTGTATAAATAACCAAGACATGGATGGAAACATAGGCTACTATGTTCAGATTTCTATTGGATTGAAGTTAATAGGCTACTTTGTTACCGATCCATCCAAGCCGTCATCCTCATCTCATGCGGACAGTGTTATCGGTTTCGTCAAAACTCAATCTACTTCCCAATCGACCACACTCTCCTTGACCTCCCCCCAAACTCAAATCTTTGAGGTGAATGCAGTTCAATCTTCCCCTTCACAACAATCTGGAGGTAAGAATAAGACAAAGAATAAATCAAAAAATACTAATAAAAATGAACAACCAAAAAATTCAATCTCAAACACCTGCTACCAAAAAGCAACCACAATGGAAACTAAAATTCATGTGTATCATTTGTGGTGACGATCACTACACTCGAGACTATCCACATCACAATGAAGTGGCCAAAATGTTCCAGGGAAATTCACAACCCATTGTTCTTACTTAGCCTTTTCCACAGCAACAATCCATGGTTGCTCAAATCCCCTCTCCTGGGGGTAGGTCTAGCCATACTCATAATGAGGCCTCGACGAGTGCACATGTTTATATGTTTAATGGGATTAATTTGAACACTCGCTCTAAGACATATGACACACCAGGTAACCCTGACAAAGGAAAGGACACTAATGGTACCAGTACTTTACCAGATCCATCACTATCCTCCATTAGTCCTCCATCAGTTAATCCTCCATCTGGACCACTTCAGATTGATAAACCTATGTTCGACTCTATCTTATGCCCTCCTAAGAGCACTATCCGCAAAGATACATTTAATCCTAGTTCACGTGCTGCCCATAATTACAACATTGTTGAAGATTTGGCTCAAGCACCGTGTTCTATGTCTGTGTTAGAAGTTATACAGCACTGCCCCAGTCAACGTAGAACGCTCTTGGCTGCTATTGGCACTAGTCGTCCAACCATATCATGTTTAACCTGGAAAATTATGCATCTCGACTCTCCCACTAACTTGCTTTCCAAGTTGATGTTGTTGTTCACAATCAACAAATCCACCGAACTATTCTGGATGAGAGAGCCTCAACTTGTGTCATGTCTTTAGTGTGTTGGAAAGGTTTAAAATCACCCACACTTAACAAATCCCCAATGATGTTACACGCCTTTGAGGGGCGAGGTTTTCATCCCCATGGGATTTTACAGTCCCTGCCCATCCAATTGGGTGGAAAAACTGTCACTGTTGATGTCGAGGTAGTCGATGCTCCCCTCAATTACAACTTGTTACTTTGAAGAAGTTGGTTTTATGCTATGACTGTTGTTTCCTCGTCGGTCTTTCGATGTGTACAATTTCCTCATCAGGGAAAAATTGTCACAATTGATCAGTTGGATTTTTGCACGACCGATGCTCGCGCTCCCACTACCAACAATATTCCTTTCTTGGGAGACCACAAGATCACGTATGAAAGCATTGGTGTTGGCTTATTAAAATATTCTAGCCTCATGGGTACCTTCCCTACACCACTTCCACCAACTACACATCATATTGCCACTGTCGATATGATTTCGACCGCAACTTATCAATCTTTGGAATCCTCCGACCCTTGGATTGTACCTAGTCCATTGGAATTCGATGCACTCAGTGACACCGTGCCACTTAGTCCAGCCAAAACATCATACGTTTCTATCCAACCCGCTTCTCCCTCATCGGATGACCAACATCTATTGGCACCCGACAGTTCCTCGATGCAATCACGGTTAAGTTCCTTGTTGTCTGCAATCGATTACATTTCCCCAATTTTTCCCTCGGATGAATCTATCATGGAAATTTTGAGAATTGCGACCTACTTCGGGATGATAACCATCATCGATCCTCATTTCTTCCTCCTTGTGAAGAAATTCGGGCAGATATAAAGTCTATCTCCCCTCCTGATGTCAATTTTCTATCATCTCCAATGCCTTCTATTTTCGACGATTTGGATCTGGTAGTTGACATGGTGATCTCTTCGGTAGGGATTTTGGAACCTGATCTCCTTATCCCTATCATGGCCCTCGACATGTGTTCCTTCCAGAGTGATTTTCTTCCATCCAGTGAAGATCTCTTGGAAGCCATGACTGAGTTTTGTCCCTTGACATGGTATCCTTCCAGAGCATTATTCTCTTGGAAGCCATGATCAAGAAGAGTCCATGAGCACAATTTTTGCTCTCTGACGCAAGCTCTTTAAAATATGAAACAAAGGCCTTGAGCATAGTTTTCCTCTCTGTTGCAAGCTCGTTAAAAAATGAAACAATAATCTGGGGATTGAACCTAGAGCCTTGAGCATAGTTCTCTTTCTGTGTCAAGCTCGTTAAAAAATGAAATAGTCACCTCTCTTGAACCTTCATTTCATCCTCCCTTGTCATTTTTCTCCATCTAGTAGAGAAATTGGTGACAACCTCAAAGTTGGTGAATGAATTGAAGCTTGGAGGGCATGTCTCCAGTGTTTGATGATCATTCTAGAGTTTAAGCCACTAGCTTTCAAGCTGGGGGCATACTGAGCTTAGTCTTTGTTCTTTCTTGTGCTCATAAATACATGAGAATGAAACCAGGTAAACTTTTATCTCTTTTTTGGACCTACATGGATAAACGAAAAAGGAACCCCCTGGAGTCGTCTTTGAGCTCTTTTCAGACTCTCTAAACATGAAAATATTGCCGAGTGATCTTGCTTCCTTTCCCACTCATTAAAAGGTTTGAAAGGGTGTCTTTCGAGTGATAATTTATCTCTTTTTCAGCCTTGCGAGACTAACATTACGAAAAAGGACAACATTGGAGTCGTCTTTAAGTTGTTTTTAGGCTCTCTAAATATGAAAAACCACTGAGTTTACCTTATATGGACTCGTTAAACAATCATACATTGAAGGGCCCATACGGGAATGAACCCTCACTTCTTCTAGTTTGTTGAACAAAGGAGGAGGGACTTACCGAAGGTGAGTCATATCAAGCATGTGTTACCCTCCTCAATCTCGTTAAATTAAAAAGAGGTACTCGTCTATCTGGATGGGGGGGAAATTGAAAGAAGCAAGCCAAGCAGTTTTTTGAGAACACTACCAGTCGCTCTTACAGTGGCCCTTGAACACGACACTTTGTCTTTGCACGCATTTTAATCCGCTGAACCTCTGCACTGAGCCAATCCTCTGAGTTTCTTTTACTCCTTTGGGTCACTTGACAAAAGTCACAGCATCCACTGCATCATCAAGATTTGGTCCATGTCATGTTTCTGCTGTCGTGCCTTAGTGTTCAAGGGAAGTATCTACCTCGAGAGTCAGCCATCACAAATATCATGTTTCAATACCCGTGTCAGTCCATGTTCATTCGATATACCAATTACATCTCTGTGTCAGTTTCATGTCGTTCATGGGGGATACATCAAGGCCCTCCTTCGACGAGTCTATTCCTGTCGACTTTAGCACATTATCCAGGAAATAGACTTAGAAACTAGTTAGTACCTTGGGACCTACATGCCTCAATGGCAGGCCTCCTCGTGTCCAACAGTGAGTTTACATCATTGAACTCTGATCGGATGATTCCAAGGATGTTCAACTTTAGCTCATTCATTCAAATTCGTTGGAATGTACTAGATTACCTTGGGAATCATTGACATCAATGGTGATTTCCCTCGTGCTTGTTAATGGTTTACATCATTGACTGGTAATCAAGTGGTTTCTACCATGTTCGACATCAAGACATCTATTCACATGGTTAGATTCATACTACATCGGGATCGGTAAGAAGACCCTGGGTTGATTCATCACTCTTATATGTACTTTGCCTAGGTTGTGAAGGAGTTCTCTTGAACTATGACACATATACTGTTACATAGATCCACTTTGTATTGGTCATGGCTATGTCTTGTCATATCATATATCCACTGTGTATTCTTCATGGCTACGATCAGTTCAGGTCATAGGAGTACAAATCCACATTGTATCTGCAGTGGCTATACCATTTTGTCAATATAATTATGGATCCGCAGTGTATTTGATGGCGTCCATACCTAAGAAGTCTTTATCACTCAAGCATAGGTATGCCTGCTTTAGGTTTTGAAACATGTCATAATATTTGTTTGATGGTTATGTGCATCTTTTTCTAGTTTCTCTGCGTCCATACCCTTGCTCGAAAAAGTCTACAAAGTACTTCATTCATCATTGTCTTCTAACTTCATACTTTGGGGGGCAATCTGTTACACCTCAAAATTACTCACTTCGATAGTGTCGCAAGTGTCGTCATTACAAGTGTTGTAAGTGTCACATATTGACTATAAGTGTTGCAAGTGTCAAAAAAAGTATGCTGCCATCTTTCCTATGTCATTCCCATAACGACATCATGAAGACACTTAAGACACCTCAAAGGATAGTTTGGAAGAAGAAAAATCACTTGGCAATAAGTACAAGCCCTTTGCCGTTGGAAAAACCACTCAAAAAATGAATTTTAGAGAGGAGCGCTCCCCTACCCACTGTCAGGGAGTGATGGCACTCCCATAGCCTCTTTGGGGGAGTGCTTGAGCGCCCTGTTCACCCATATGGGGGAGATATACCCTCTTTTTAGCAAATTCTGGGTTCGTTGAGGCAAATAAGGGAAGAATCCCTCAATTCTTGAAGGTAGTTGGATTCGAATAGATGGTCAAGGCACGATCTTAGGGGAGATCCTCAACTGAAGGAGAGGAATCCTCAATTCATCCAAAATATCTCTCAAGTGGTTGGACCTCTCCAAGGTTATATAAAGAGGCCTTCTCATGGTGAAAAAGGGGGAAGGAAGTTGGAGAATTACATCAAACTTATGATCTCATGAGTGAGATGTCATCAAAGCAATCAATGGATATTGATTGAGCAAAGGGGTTGGACAAGGAGAACTGGAAGAGGCCGTTTCACCTTCATTCAAAGGATTATAAGTACTTTTACTTGTTCTCATTAATATAATCAATGCTTGGCTTGTTTCTTTCAAACTTGTACTTGTTCCATATAAGTTTGTCTGCAGTAGATGGATCTATGATTGAGCTAATCTCAGTAGAGTAGGAATTCCATTGTATCTTTGTTTGTTTTGCAGGATCTATCAAGGAGCTCAAGATCGAAGCTCAGCCTAGACTTTGCAAGGACAAACTTCGTTCATAAGGTACATATATTTCTCCTTCTCTTTATTTCATTATCTTGATTAGATCTAAAAGGAAGTCAGTGTCCATGTTAAGCACCTTCTGTCTTGGCCTTAGGAGTTTAGAGACCAAGAGGGAATCCACTTATCTATAAGAGGATTCACCTACAACACTCTCTGCTCTGATGGATCAACACAGGTTTCCATATGCAAATACATGCGAAGATATCAAGTGGTCCGAGTATGAGAAGAAAAATCCACTTCAGTAAAACCACTAGATGAGCAAAAGAGAACAGATAGATAAATTTGCCACATGGTGTTTTCTTAATTTAACACAACTTTAGTAGCTATTTTTAGTTTAGTTATTTTTTGTTATAAATAAGGGCATCGACTTGGGACAAGAGGTCGATGGTTTTGGAGAGAAAGAATTTTTCTGAAATTTTGTAAGAGAACTATTTCTGTGAAAGTTATTTTAATTAATAAGTTTTGTTTAGAACCAAAGACATTTCTATCATCTAAGGCGTGAATGTGATTGGACCGAGGGGGGATTATTTCTGTTTTCGGATTCAATATTTGATGTTGCATTCAGTAAGAGTTGTTTTATATGTTATTTAAAGTTTTCTCATAATGCTATAATACAATTCTGTTTTTCTAGTTGATGAATAGAAATCGATTGTGTTAACCTGTGATTGATAATAGAGCATTGAAAATTACTTTTCTTGCACTAGCTTCTTGTCATGTGTATGTTTTTCTTTTCTGCAACTATTATCTCAGACAATTTTGAATGTCCATTAATCAAAATGGTATTAATGATGGTTTGAAGTAGTTTATATCTTCTTCGTCTGTATGCTAAGGTATAGAGGTTATCCTAAAAAAAACCTGTCCTTCTCCCAACACACAATTTAACTTCTCTCTGCCATTTAGATTAAGATTTATCTTTCTTTGTTATAAATATTAGAAAAATAACCAAAAAGAGAACTACACAACCTAAGGAAAGGCTTCACAGAAAAGACACATATGGCAATCATGATTAAAGCCCATCGATAATTCCATCCAAATCATGAATCTAGAGAACCTTACCATTCATCAAACTCTTACGAGTATAATTGGGCCTCTTAAGCGAGTTTGGTTCCTGCTGTTGAGTTAAAGGGACCTCAGGACCCTCAACAGAATTGGCGCTATAAGGAGGGCCTGAACGAATGCATGGCTAACACTATTTTTGATAAAATACTCTGCACAACCTATAGATTCAAAACAACCCACATGCATGGCTAGTCACTCTCAAGACAACCCACATACAAAGAGTACTCCTGATACAAGTAAGTCACCTCAACATGAAGAGGAAGAATACATGTACCCTGAAATAGCTTACGCTCTTCCCCAAGATGAGTTAAATAAATTCAGAAGGATTACAAGTGCTTATGCTTGGAAAATCAGAGCATTACCTTTAGCTCCTTTACTTCCTCAAAGAAAAAAAATAAGCAGACCAGTTGATGACACCCCTGAATAGGTATTTGTTCACATGGTAGAAGACCTGATATATTTTTCCCTTAATTATATCGAACAACACCTTAATCTAATACCCGAAACACCAGCTGGTAACTACTCTGAACCTGACGATTTTGAATATAAAGAGGAAGTGTCTAACTCAGATCGCTTCGGTTCCGAATCATGAGACATGGAGGATAATAATGATAACAATGGAGAAAGGGGAAATAAACCTCAAGATAATCAACCATGGTTGGCTAGAAATGCTCTGGCAATCCCAGGATGGGTGCATAACTTACCCAAACATTCGGAAAATTTACTGCCTAAATTTGACCTCGAAACCTCCGGATTGCCTAAGGACCATATTAAGAAGTTCATATTAGTTATGATATTGATGAACGCGCAACACAAATATGTAGTGTGTAGGATTTTTCCTTATACCTTTGAGAATCCATCCTTGAATTTCTATTTCAACCTGCCAGTTGGTTCCATAACTAGCTGGAAAAAGTTTCAAAAGAATTTCTTGGACAAATTTGTCGAAGAAAATACCATAGGAGCTTTGATGGTTGAACTTTTCACCGCCACTATGAGTCCAAAAGAAAAGGTTAAATATTTCAACCAAAGTTTTACCATGATTTTGAATTTTTTTTAACCCGAAGCTAAACCTACCCAAGAGTTGCAAATTGAATTATACGCTAATGCTCTCCCAGCTTCTATTTCCATGTTCGTAAAGTAAAAAGGGCTGTCAAACATACCCTAGCCGAAAATTTTGAAGAAGATAAAATGATTGAATTTCAAATGAAAGGATGCAAATAAGGTCATATCTCACTAATAAAAAAATAAACCCAACCTCTACCTAAGAGAGGACTTTTGTTAACAAGACCCCCGAGAAAAAAATAGAACAAGGTCCTGATAAAGAAGGAGGAGATCTATAAAACCTGCAACGAATGATAAAAAAAAATCCCCAACGAGATCGTAGATATGAAAAGGAGTGTTGGGGAGGGAAACCAAAATCAAATACCTTATAAACCATTTTTTAAAAGAAATCCACCCTTCAAATCTATAGAACCTCCCCCAACTAACCTAGACATTGAGTTAGGGAACATAGCATTTGACTCTTTCTACACATATCACCAAGAAAACCATTTATAAAGAGACCTCCCCCAATGGGTACATGCTACGAATCTAACGGAAAATCGATTCCTAGATGAATGTTCTCTAACCGAACAATCTGGTATCTCAACAATAAATTCCATTGATCAATAAATTCAAGAGCCATCGAAGAAGACAACCATGTTGTTATGAGATTCCAATCACCCGATTCCTTTCAACGACACCGCTGAAGTGTAGGGACCTCCTGCTAAAATTCTAGATGTACAGATGCAAATTAAAAGCCAACTTGTCCAAAGTAACCCCACCACTGCATAATTATCTAAAGGGATCCCAACGATTGATCACCCCAAACCCCTATTTTCCTTAAAAGAAAATCCCACAAACATACACACACATGGAGCTCCTAAACTAGACTACAATGTGGTAGAAGACCTGAAGAAGATGAAGGCTAATGTGTCTGTCATGGACATGTGTAGGATCCCTCAACAAAAGGATTTTCTGTTGCAGGCCTTAAAATCAATAGATACCCCTATAACAAGCATTGATCAATGTGAGGTCCCATTTCCCATAGATTTAAAAAATAATCCAAGTGTGAATGCTTGCTCTTTAGACAAAAGGGGAAGGCATTTTGTTCCTCCTTTCCTCTTGACATTTGAATTTTTTAACAAAAATCTACATAATTTCCTAGTCAATTCAGGGACATCTTCCAATGTCATGCCATTGTCAATCTGCAAGAAATTGAATGCAACCCCGATTAAAAGTGATAAAGACATTATAAAACTAGATAGGAATTAGGTAAAGTTCATTGGGGAACTTAAATATGTCATGATCATAATGGCTACACACCCCAAATTTGTTCAAGTAATTGACATAATCATAGTAGATATCCCAGAGGCCTATTCATTGTTACTTAGCTGAGACTGGTCCGAGAAATTAAATGAATACTTTAGTACCAAATGGGATCAACTTTGGTTTCCATTAAAGGGACATACAAACATGATCATGATTGATAGAGAAAGATATATCAAACATACCATCACAGATTTAGACACCCCAAATGAACCCTCATCAAAAAAGTTCCCTATTTTAGGAAACTACTCATGCGATTCTGATTTTAGTAATTTCACCTCTCACATGTCTAATATACCTCCCACACAAAAATATGAAATGATTTTTCAATTAGACTTACTAGCAGCCACAGAAGGAAGCATCCTTTGTCAGGATTCTCCATCACGAGTAGCAAACAAGGAAGATGAAAGTGAAAAAATAGTTAGACATGAAGAAGTTAGTAATTCCCCTCCACAAATTTGGACTTTGTACTTTGATGGTTGTAAATTGCAAGAAGGGTCAGGAGCAGGATGTATCCTCATTGACCCAAATGGGAAACCAAACTTCTTATCCTGCAGATTAGAATTTGAATGCACTAACAACACTGTTGAATATGAAGCTCTAGTACAAGGACTAAAGAAGGCCATAGACTTAAACGTTAAAGAATTGAAAGTTTTTGGAGACTCTGAAATTATCATTAGACAAGTAAAGAATACCATCCATTACAATTTACCTCACTTGAGAAACTACCAGTAAGAGGTACACAGGATGATAGACAATTCTGAGGCTTTCAACATTACTATTGTTCCCAGGACAAAAAATACTCTTGTTTATTCTTTAGCCACCGCATCCTCAAGATTATCTCCTTTAGAAGACTATGAAGCCTCAAGGTTTTTCGTAGAACTGCTCTACAAACCGTCGATGCCTAACAACATTTCTAACTAGAAAGTGTTTGAAAGGGGATAAGAAAATTGTAGATTTCTTGACTAACCAGGAGAATTTTAAGGATTTGGCCATTGATGATGAAATATTCCAAGAACTACTCATATAATTGAATATTCACAAACAAAAGAAGGGAAGAGAGCACTCTGATGACAAACTAAATTTTCACACAATACCAAAAGGAGTGACCAATATGGAGAACCTTTTCGACCTAAGGGAAAGATTTAGAGGTTCGAGGAATGAAAAAATAGGGAGGTCATGCCCTATATATGAAACTATAAACCTAGGCACCCCCGAGAATCCCAAGAATTTCAACCTAGGTAAGATAGTATCCAAAGAAGACAGGAAGGCTTATCTAAAACTATTTAAAGAATATCAATATGTCTTTTCTTCGTCTTACCAAGAATTGAAAACGTATGATACTCACATTATCCAACAAAAAATCTTGTTAAAGTTTGGAGTAAAACCCTTTCAACAAAAGCTTAGGAGGTACCACCCATCTCTGGAACCCCTGGTGTATCAAGAGTTGAAGAAGTTATTAGATGCCAAGATTATCTTTCAGGTAAGACACTCTGCATGGCTAGTCAATCTGGTCCCTGTCAGAAAGAAGTCTAGGGATATTCATTTGTGTAAGGATTTTAGAAACGTTAACAGAGCATCAGAGAAGGATAAATATCTAGTTACACCCATGGAACAACTCCTACTAACAGTATCCGGATCTGAAATTTTCTCCCTCCTAGACGGTTTCTCGGGGCATAACCAGGTCTTGGTTTCAGGAGATGTTTGATTAAAAACTACCTTTCGGACCAAGTGGGGAACCTTTTCTTATAAACGCATGCATTTTGGGTTGATCAATGTAGAAGAAACCTTCTAGAGGGCCATGGCCGTATCTTTTTGAGGATTTATTAACAAGTGCATGGTAGTCTATTTAGATGATGTAACAATATACTCAAAAAATAAGGAAGACCACATTCAACATTTGACGCAAATCTTTGAAAGGTGTAGGAAATATGGAATATATTTGAACCCTAAGAAAACCATCTTTGGTGTAGAGGAAGGAAAATTATTAGGTCATATCATGTCTCAAGAAGGAATTAACATCGACCCTGAACGGATAAAAGCGATAGCTCAACTCCCTTTGCCTCACAATAAAAAGGCCATGCAATTGTTCTTTGGAAAAATCAATTTTGTAAGAAAATTCACTTCTGATTTCAACGAAACTGTCAATACTTTACAAAGAATGATTCACAAAGATGCATAGTTTAAATGGAATGAAGAGAAGAAAGGGGAGTTCATTAACATCGATACTTCCATATCCCAAGCACCAGTGTTACAAAGCTCTGATTTCAACAAAGAATTTTTCCTTTATACCTTTTCTTATGACCGATTCTTGGTTGCAATGCTTACTCAAAAGGATGATGAAAACAATGAAGTACCAACATCCTTTAAGAGCACCAACCTCCAAGGAGTCGAACTGAATTACCCTGCTATAGACAAATAGGCTTACGTAGTATATAAATAAATCAAACATTTTAGATCCTACATCTCGAAGAATCACACTAAAGTCATAGTACCTCATCCAATGGTTCGATCTCTGTTCACTCAAAATGGGATGGGAGAATGAAGGGGAAATTGGATGGAAGTCATCCAAGAATTTGATCTAGACACAAAACCTGCCAAAATAGTCAAAGGTCAAGGATTGTGTAAACTGGTCGATGAATCCCAAGATCTGATTAATGTGGAAGACCCCGGTTGGGAAAATGATTTGTCATTATGGTGTGGTGAAGCCTTATACATACCTCTTGGGATAGAGTCCTGGTATGGAAACTTGTCTTATCTCCTGCATCATGGAACTTGTCCAGAAAACCTAAACCCTAGAGAAAGGAGAGCCCTCAAGTTAAAATTCGCTCAATATCGCCTCATAAATTATGTTCTTTTCTGTGTAAACTATGATGGATTACTCCTTAGATGTCTTGAACATGATGATGGAAAAAAGGTACTCAAAGAACTCCATGATGACCCAACAGGTGGAAATTTTGCAGGAGAAATCACGACTCACAAAATATTAAGGGATGGTTATTATTGGCCTACCTTTTTTAGAGACACTCATGCATATGACAGGAAATGTAAATCTTTTCAAGTGAGCGTCGATAGGGAAAATAGACTATCCATTCCACTCCAGCTGGTGACCATATATAGAACTTTAGAGCAATGGGGAATAGATGTCATAGGATAAATTACCCCCCATTATTCGAAACAACATAAGTATATCTTGACTGCAACAAATTATTTCACAAGATGGACATTGGATATCCCTCTCACGCACATTAATGAAAAGGTAGTGATCCAATTTTTAGAACAACAACTAAGAAAAAGGTTTGGCATGCCCTCTATCCTCATTTTTTACAATTCTGCCTACTTTTCTTCCATGCACTTGAAAAAATTCTCCTTTGATAAGGGGATCATAGTAAGATATTCTACAAACTATTATCCGTAAGGGAATGGGGTAGTAGAGTCAACCAATAAAAACCTGGTGAGAATTTAAAAAAAGAAATTTGTTGAAAATCATAGAAAGTGGCATAATTTACTTCATAATTCCCTGTGGGCCCATAAAGTAACACCTAAAGAAGTCATAGTAAACTCTCTTTACTTTTTGGTATATGGGAAAGAAGCCATTCTTCAAAACAGATTGTACCTTCCATATTTACAGCTTGCCTAGGCATCAAGAGTTCATCCATCATCTGATCTACAACAAAGGAATGATTCCCTTCTCATGTTGGATGAAGAAAGAGAAAAGACTAAAGTTAAGTTCACCGCTCATCATCAGGGAGTTAAAATATGGTTCGACAAACATAAGGCTAGAGAATTTTTGTTTGAAGTAGAAGACCTAGTCTTGAAGTGTGATAAAGAAAAGGAGTCCAAAGGAAAACACTCAAAGTTCCAAAACCTATGGCTCAGACCTTTTAAGGTAGTCGAGAATATCGAGGCAGGCACATACTGATTGTAAAATCTGAGGGGCGATTCTAACACCCTCCCTGTAAACGGCCAATCCTTAAAATAATACTTCTCTTAAAAAAAATGTGTCTTTTGATGTTTTGTTTGAGTTTCTTTTTCTTTTTTAACATACATTTTGATTAGGATGAGTGTGTGGGTTTAGGGAAGACAGACTGCAAAATCCTTTTTTATCATCTTTCTTTTTTCTTATTATTAAGTTGTGTTTTGTAAAACAGTGGTTGATTTTAATAAATACAGTAACACAGACTCCACTCCTGACCTACACTCACGTGAAAAATAAGAAACGTCAGGCGAGTAAAATTTTCCAAAAAATCATATTTGTCTTTGTAAGCATACTACATGGGGAAGAAATGAAATATATGCCTAGTGGACTGGTAATGATAAATGGAAATATGACTAGATGGAAATAATCACATGTACCTATGGACAGAGCCAGGAACAAGCTCCACACTTTCACCTTGTAAAAAAAAACAAATATCCTCCTCTCCGACTCACTCTTGGAATTTTTGCCATAAGAAAATAATCTATATTAAAAGGAGTGAAAGTCTAAGAGGGTATGCATATAACTCCGTCGAGGCTATGGATGCTCCCTGGCAGCAGAGAAAGGTCTATGATGTCAGGGTGACTCCGCCGAGGCTATGGACGCTCGCTGGCAGCAGAGCAACACCATAAGAAAATGAATGATAGCTAAAAGGAATCACGCCAGTGTATGCCCTACCCAGATCTTGTATAGAAAGTTCATGTATTGAGGTTTAAAGGAAAGGGGGGGGGCGGGGCGGGGGTAAAGATAAACCCCACAGGTAGATCCGGATTTGTGAACCCGTGAACTTGTGTACACATTGATAATAAAAAAATGGTTATGTTGAAAAGGAATAGAATAAAGCCAAAGGGTTTCTCAACCAATTTGCACAGGTTAAGCATGAGGGAAGGAGCATAGATTTTTTTTTCACCTAGAGAATCGCCATTTGTTGAGCACTCAAAACACACTAAAATATTTTGTGAAATTTATTTATTTTTGGGTACTATTGTTCCAGAGTCTGTACTTAAGGCTAGAAAGTACAAGGTCTAGGCATCTGAAAGTGAGTAAAAGATAAAAAGGGGAAAAATCAACCTTCGGGAAAAGGAAGCTAAGGCTGATTTCTAAGTTGTCTCTGTCTCGCTTCCAAATGTTCCTGGATACTTATATCCCATTCAATTGTGGCCCATGAACGTTCGAGTTTGACCCGGGTGATGGTGGTTTTAAGTATGGTGTCAAAAAGGTTCAAAGCGATGCTGGTTTGATCTGACAGGCCGGGTTCAATGTTGGGTTGTCTTGCAAAGGGCACAGTCATGGAGGAACATAAAATGAAAATAAAGTTCGAGGTTTAAAATGCTACTTCAATTTTTTGACCGTATAAAAGAGAACTTTCGAAATCCAATGTTAAAGGTAGAACACAAACCAAAGGACTTCTCTTGTAATTGAGTTAATTTTTTAAAGAATCATGTATGAAATGTGAGAAAACATTAAGCCGTCAACAATGCGAGGCTCCTATCAAGGGAGAATCTCGCCCTGCAAACAGAAGAAGAAAAAAGGCAAGAAGTAATCTAACGAAGCATAAAATATAGAGATCTAAAAAGTTCACAGGTCTTGTACCTGCTGACAACCGATATAGAGGAAAAACTGCAAGCGATTAGACGACTAAAAAATTGGTCACCGCAGTAGAAGTTGTACTAAATTGTAGCTAAGCATTCATCAGAAATATATGTGAAATGAAATTTAATGTAAGATAACAGAGAAAACAAAACTCATAGCTCAGTATCCACGGAATCAGGAATATTCGGATTACTTTGTATTAATTTTCAAAGAAAGAAAGTCTCTATTACAATCGGCCAAGAAAGGTCCAGCCCCCCTGGTTCTCACTTCAAAATGCATATTTATACAAACTTCTAAACATCCAAATCTCAATCGTTCCATAATTTTTTGGTTACAAAATGGGAAATTTAAGCGTTTCACTTCTTTGTCTTTGTCCTCCTTCATGCGGGTAGAGCACCTTCCTTTCTTTACTCTTCGGGTTCTAAAAATAGAACATGTAGACACTTGTCATTATTTGGCACCGAAAACTTGCCCCTTCGCCTGCTTGGTGCAAGTGACACACCTCTCCACCAACTGGGCTATCAACCTGGAAGGCTCTACTTGGTTGTTTGCCTCAAAAGTGTAACAATCCTTCGCTAACTGTGGCAACCTTCCTCCTACTTGTCAGTCTTCAGTGATGATAGAACATAACTGTACACTAGGTTTTATTAACCATTTATCCACTTGGACTATATCAGTTTGGCTTATCTGTGATATTTCAGCTTGCTCTTTTTCCTTGTTCTCCTTGATATTGAGCAGGTGCTTGTCTATATCGATATGGCCCAGTGTCCCAGCACTGCTTTCCCTATCAAGATCCGACAAACTTTCATTTATCAAGATGAAAGTTTATTCACAAGAATTTCTCATTTCTTTAGCTCGTTCTCTGCTTTCTGATATATTACGCTCCCAGGCCTTCAACACGATATTACCTCTGGTTTGATCTGGGATGGAAAGCCTGGAACTACTGCCCATTTATTTTTTTGTCGTGGCTATAAAAGCCTCTTGGAAAGCGACCCGAGCCACTCCAGCTTCTCTTTCTCTCAAATAAATGTCTTCCAATACTTGGTCAATGGTCCTGCAATGGTTTTGGATGGCCTCCACTTTAGCAAGTAAATCTTGCTGAGCTACTGACACTCTTTTTCGGATTTCAATTGCTTGGGATTTGAATATTCTTATATCTATAACTTGGCTCTCAGCAGAATTCAACTTTACTTGTAACTGCCTGATCAGTTCTTCTTGTTGGCTTACCTGTGCTTGGCATTCGGTAATTTGACTGGTTAAACTATCGGACAACAGTTTGGCCCAGTCAAAAGAACAAACTTCAGCTACTGTAAAAATCAGAGGCACCCACGGGAGGAGAAAATGTGTGGTGTCCTCCCTCCCATACAACCTACAGGCCATCATTGCTATATACCCGAATGGCGGCTCTAAAGAGGAGATTGAATAAATACCATTAGAATCTGCCCTGAATTTTGCAGGGTGCGAAACCCAATCCTTGATCAACTCGGGCAAGGTTCTTCCATATTGCTCGCATTCCTTCTCCTTGAAACCTTCCAGAAACTTGGCATTGTATGCAAAGTTTGGTGTGGGTGACAGCTGATACATTTCCTGCAAATGTTCCAGTCTAAAAGTCCCAACCGTCACCTTCTATTCGCTGATGATAGTCCTGGTCAGGATATCCACATGGTCTAGCACCCATCTGATCATATCATAATAGGGAAGGAGCCGTGGCCTTGCTGCTATTTTGTGCATCTCTGCTTGAATGATGATTTTGTATTTAGTGGCCAAATCATCCTTCTCGTTATCACTGGAATCATCTAAACAATTCACCGATTCAGACTGAAGAATGTCAGAGATATATGTCCAGGTTTTGACAGTATTAATACTTCAGGGTGAAGTATCAAAAACAACATCTAAGACCTGACCTAAACTCTCGACAACCACCTTGGATGATTTTCGTGGAGCCATGATAGAAAAATCTGTGTTCAGATCTCCTGTAGTAAGAATTGTAAATACAAAAAGAAGTTATCCCGATGAAAAAAAAACAACTCTGCGTGCAAAATAGAAATAAAATTAAACAAATAAAAGAAACTCCCTTGCTTTAATATTTCAACTTTGTGTGATTCCTTGCTGATAGAACGATCAAATCATTTAATGGAAAGATTCAGGTGTGAAATGAGATCTTATTTTCCATTAACTCATCAAGATTCAAATCAATGCCATAAATGCTTAGAATATTTGTGATAATAAAGAAATGCGGAAACATTCAAAAATCTCATCTGTAGGCTGCATATGTTAAAGGTCCTTTAAGGAATTAGTTAATTTAGTTAATTCCCTTAACTTTGTACTTTCAACCCTCGAAACCTCTTTTCGGCATTCCTCATCTCGGATAATTTTGTTCCTAGTCTTGGAGTCCAAAATACCCGAAATCGCAATGGCGTGATTTAGTTAAAAAATCATGATCTGACTTAAGTTCTTAATTAACCCATGCTTAGTTAATAAAAATCGCGACTTCGTGACTTAGGGCTATGAAGGTAGAGTTTTTTTGGATAACGATCGCCGAGTCGCGAAACCCCGACAATGCTTAACTAGGGTTTAAAGTGACTTACCCCTGACACTAACCTGTGTGAACTTTTGAAACCATTTCGCGACTTCGCATATCAGATTTTGGAAACCTTGCGACTTGTAACTTCCGAAGTGCGATATCACGAGGTAATAAAAGTGATAGACTCGCTTAATGGTTAGGCGACGGTGACTTAGGACTATAACGACTATCACCACTTCGCATGTCGGGGTAAACTTTTGATTGCAAGAATTATATTTCAACCACTTGTAAAAGGCGGCTCCAACATAGGCTCCAACTAGGGATCCCATCTTCCTGCGAGACGAGAAGAACAGTAGACCACGTGCCTGTATTGGGTAAATGGAGTCATTGATTTTTTTTCTTTTGCAAAACTTGTTTTAGGAAGGGGATACAGAGGGAAAAAGAGATTTTTCCTTTACCTCTGAAAAGATTTTCAACATTCAATTGTGTTCTAAACTCAGCTGCAGCCCTTTCGATGACTTTTTTCTTCTTGATACTGAATTCAGGTCTGCTTTAAGATAACCAAAATAGTCCTAGGAAATTCAACAGATCCTGTGGATTTTGGCTTGCATAAAAAAAAGTAAATTTCATGCTTTTAATCGGGGGGGGGTCCTGTCTGAACTAGGGATGCAGATTCGGTTTCGAAAAGGCTGTTTACCAGAGTAGAGTGAAAATTACGTATGACAGCCTTGTAGATATCTCAAATATTGCTTCACTGCCAGCGAGCCTGTTCAGTGCACCGATGAAGTTATCTGACCCTTTTTACTAAATTTCCTTTCACCACTTTGAATCGTAATTATGCATTTAAATGCTGAGATGAGGGAAATCATTTATGAATTTCCTTTCATCATCTTCTTGGACTAGATGGGGGAAATCAAATATGAAATTCCTTTCACCATCTGTCTTATATTTTACTTTTTAAAACACGAAGTGGGGGAAATCAGTTTGTATAAGGCATACCAGGGATGATATATGTGTAATATTTGCAATGGAGGTCTGTCAACTTGCTTTGATTACTCGGGGCCAACCTTCTCTTAACTTTCAAAACACCTTAGCCCACAGGGAAAATGGGAAAAATTACTTTCAGGGGCCTTCCTTTGAGCAAGCCTCAATCCTTCGAAGACTGTTAAAAAACCTAGAAGAGTCAAGATCAACCTACGTATAACTTTGTTTAGTAGGAGACTAAGGAGTTTATGAGGACCGTTTTACTTTCCAAGGTATGTTTTCCAGCTTCTAAAGATAAAACATAACCTCTTCTTCCCCTGTAGGAAAACCGAAAAGGTGCTTGGATTTTTTAGAAGGTAAATCCTAGGACAGAAAAAGGGAGATGAAGAAAGGTCTAGAATTTTGAAATACAGGGGTCATGGATTAAAACCCGACTCTTGGAACCTTTTTTCTAGGACGCTTTCCTCTTTCTGCTTATTTTAATTACCTCTTATCTTTATCTAGGAGAAACTCTTAGAACCCATAGTAAGAACTCATTCTTTTAATGACATATCATACTTATGATACAATCATGACACTTTAGAGACATTTGTTTGAAATACAGACCTCTCTGGAATTCATACCCTTGCCTTACCACTTCGTTCTCTTCTAAAATAACGAAAATATTTTCTATCACCTGTTTTTGACGAATTTATTCTCTGATAGATGATCGTTTGTTTATTCCTTTCTCTCGTTTGGGATGCAATTCGGGATCCTATATGGGAAAAACACGAAGAGTATCAGGGCTTTAAAAGAACTCAATGCGTTACAAATTTCGTATCTCTACTTCTAGAAAAACACTGACCTATTTTATTTGTGATGAAAGTAGACTTACCAAAGAAAAATTCTGAAATAAAAAATAAAACACAAACCGGTATATACAGTGGAAATTTTGGAAACCATTTATTGCATATAATGCTTTAAATAACGCCCATTGACAGGGGCATTGAGGATTTTACCATCCATATTCTCTAATAGAAACAATTTTTTTCCTTCAGGAGCTATAACTTTGAATGGTCCGTACCAGATATGATCAAATTTACCATGTTTTGCTGAGTCTTCCTTCCTAGCATCCCATTTCAAAACCAAATCGCCGAGGAGAAATTCTCTGTCCTTGGCCTTACAATCGAATAATGCTTTCATGTTGTCCTGGTATTTCTGCAGCCTTTTTTCCACTTCGGCCCTGTGATGTTGGACTTCAATTAGCTGGTTTATTCTTTTTATGACATGATTTGGTTCTTCTTTCTCATCTTGCCAAAGTTTCATTACAGGAAGCGCTAGATTTATAGGTAATACTATGTCAGTCCCGTATACCATTTGGAAAGAAGAAGTGCCAATATATTTTTTTGTACCTATCCGATTCGCCCACAAAGCGTATTTCAAATGCACATGCCAAGATTTTTTGTTTTCGCTCAACATTTTCTTAATTATAGTGATTAGACTCTTGTTTAAAGACTCGGCTAGCCCATTTCCTTGGGGGTAATATGTCATGGAATGATCGAGCACTATATTATACTTTTGGCAAAATCTAACCATAGCCATGGATTTAAATGCCTGGGCGTTATCTATGACTATCTTTCAGGGGCAGCCGAATCTAGACAAAATGTTCTCTTCTAGGAAATCCATTACCATCGAATTTGTTGCCTTTCTAGTTGGAATAGACTCCAACCATTTGGTGAAGTAATCTGTAGTAGTCAGGATCCATTTATGTTGAGTGCTAGAATGAGGGTTAATTTCGCCTATAAAATCTAGTCCCCATTGTTGAAAAGGGGCTTTCGTTTTGACCGGAACCAACGATAGCGCTGGGAGTTTGTGCTTGCCTGCGAACAATTGGCAAGGGTTATAGGCTCTGACTTTGGCACTAATATCTGAGAATAGTTTGGGCCAATAATATCCTACCCTCAGGATCTTATAAGCCATTTCCCTCCAGGCGTTATGTCCTCCTCACACTCCTTCCTGAAATTCATTTATGACCTTCTCTATTTTTTATTTAATTAAACAAACCAACATGAAGCCTAGTGGGTCCTTCCAATACAATTGGTTTTCGGATATACAATACTTCACCGCATGGAGCTTCAACGTCCTATATTTAGATGGGGATAGGTTGCTTGGGCATTTCAAGGTTAGCAGGTGGGACACTATGTCTTTATACCAATCTGATGAGGAAAACTTCTCTTCGATTCTGATTGCAGATATTTGTTCATCGAGCTCGTTCATGTCCACACACTCTTCACATCCCTGTAGGCCATTTATTCTGAGATCTATGAAATTTGATTTAGCTAAGAGCTTAGCCAAACCTTGTCCTTTTACTAGTCTCGTCGGTTTTATCTCCAGATCAAATTCTTGAATTTTAGCAAGCCACCGTCCCCTTTTTCCATCACTGTCGAACTGAACCAAAATGTCTTTTACGAAACTGGTGGGTATGTACGCAATTACCTTGGAATGTAGCACATAGGTTCTGAAAGCCTTTAATGCCTTCACCATAGCATATGCTTGCTTTTCCATTATATCGTATTTGAATTTAGCATCTCTAAGACTTTTACTAAAAAAGTCTATTGGTTGCTCGAAGCCTTCTTCATTTTTCTGGAGGAGTACCGCAGCAAGTGTGTGTTCAGAGGCGAATGAGAAAATCAGAAAATCTTTTAGATAATCAGGGCTAGCCAGTACGGGTGCCTCTCTTATAACCTTCTTGATGCATGAAAATGATGCTTTGGCGTCTGCTGTCCATTTCACTTCGTTGTTCTTCTTTAGCATATTAGTGATCAATTTCACGATTTCAGCAAAGTTTGGGATAAATCTTCTCAAAAAATTTATTTTTCCTAAGAATGACTGAATCTCTTTTAAATTCCTAGGGATATTTATGGTGTCTATAGCTTCAACTCTCTTAGGATCGATTTTAATTCCATCTCGAGACACAATATGGCCCAAGAGTTTACCTTCTTGCATAGCAAAGTGAGACTTTTTGGAGTTTAAAGACAAACCAAACCTGTGACATTTCTCAAATGTCTACTTGAGATGTATCAGATGATCTTCATTGAATTTGGAAAAAATGGCTAGATCATCAAGATAGATAACCACGAACTTGTCCCTTTCACTGATGAAAGCGATATCCATATCACGTTGGAAAGTATCACCTGCATTCATTAAACCAAAATGCATCTTGTCATACATAAATGTACCCCAAGGGGTGGTGAAGGTTGTTTTTTCTTTATCGTTCTCGTTGACAGCAATTTGGTTGTACCCGAAAAACCCATCGATCATCAACATCCTATTTGCCCCAACTACTTTTTCTAAAATGTGATCCATATTGGGTAGAGGGTAATTGTCTTTGAGGGAGGACTTATTTAGATTTCTAAAATCAACACACAGTCTGATATCCCCACTTTTCTTTCTAACCGAGACCAGGTTTTCTACCCAGTCGGAGTATCTTAGCGATACGATTATTTTTGCGTCCAAGAGTTTTTTGACTTCCCTTTCAACCATGGGAAATAAAATAGGATTGATTTGTCTGAGTTTTTGTCTAAAAGGTTTGACACCAGGCTTTAGGGGTATCTTGTGTTCAATCACAGTGGTGTCATAGGTTCTTAGCTCTTCGTATGACCAAGTGAAAATGTCTTTATACTTCCCAAGTAAGTCTTTATACTTGCTTTTTACCTCGGGAGGAAGGTACTTTGATATTTTTACTATCCTAGGCTCCTCTTTGGTCCCTATGTCGCAGTCTTCAACCTCTTCTAGTTGGGGTTGCAAAGCAGATTTTAAGGGCATATTATTTTGGTCGAACAGTCTCTCCAGAGGGATTAGTCACTTTGGAATATGATTGTTCTTTAAAACCAACATGCGATGATTAGTGATCTTTTCCTGGAACCCTTGAGGATCCTCTCCCTCTTGCATGATCCATGTGTGTTCGTTTTGGTTTTCTTGGTCAACGTGAGTTTCAGCGAAGTCATCCACCATCTCGAGGAACTTCCTAATTTGTTCATCATCTTCAAACACTTGCCAGTGTTGGATGTTGTTTGGTATGGAAGGTCTGTTCCTCACTTCTATGTGATACCTTAGTTTGAAAGTTGTAGGGGGGGTGAACATTGAGGCTTCTTTGGCTAATGAATCAACTTGCAATTTTTCAGAGTGTGGGATGAAATGAACATTTGTCGACGAGAAAAAATTTTCTATTAAATCCCAGGTGCAATTCCTGTAAGATCTTAATCTTGGGTGTTTGGCTTGGTATTGTCGATTTATTTGTTTCACTGTCAACTCTACGTCTTCGTATACTTCCAAGTTCTTTATGTTTAGTTTCCTGGCAGCTTCCAACCCTAAGACTAGAGCCTCATAATCACATACGTTATTGGTGTAGTCTATATCCCACTGAAGCCTGTAAGAGAAAGGAATCACAAATTCATCTTCAGGTGCTACAAACAATACTCCTGCACCTGCTCCTTCATATGACAAGGCTCTGTCAAAAAACATTTTCCAAATTCCAGTGCTATACATATTTTCGTCTATCTTTCCTGATTCATTTTCATTTATGTAATTGTCTTCTATACAACTATTTACACCATCATCAAAAGACAAAATACAATTCCCTAGATCTTGATCGGCAACATAAACAGGATAATTGTTAGGATTATGTGGGTCACTCACTGTGTATGCTAGCCTCGTTTCCTTGTATAGCCGAGTAAATTGTCCACCAAACATAGGAATAGTGGCGTAGGTCATGTCTAGTTGAAGAAACCCCCCAAGTTTGGCTCCCCACGACCTAGATAGTAGAAATCCATACTTCAGAGGTATATCGGCGATAACTACATCCATCAGGATGCTTTTCACCGGAACCTGTGCAAGAGTGACTACTAAATCTTTTATCATACCCATGCACTTAACTCTTCTTGAATCGAAAGAGTAGAGGTCTCCATAAGGCCTGGTGAACTCGAGGCCTAGTCTGTCCATAATAGACATGGACATTACATTATGTGAGGCTCCATAATATAACATGCAGTTATGCAACAGTCGATCATGCACATTTAGGGTAATATAGAAGGGAGCGACGGTGTCTTTGGCACCCTCGAAATGTGGACCAAAAGTGATATTAGGCTTATCATCTTCCAAGTTTATCATGTCAGAGTGACTTTATGGATCCAAAAACCTATCATTTTGGTTATATGCTTTCGATACACAAGATTCTTTGCTAATTTGACCAGAGGGATTGGTATTTTGATTTTATTTATCTCATTTTCAAGGCTGAAACCTCCACTACCTTTGTCCGTTTCTCTGGTTGAAGCCTCGGACTCCTTCTTTTCTAACTTATTTTTTTGTGATGATTTATTTCTCGTGAGTTTATTTACCGGTATATGTGTTTCAGCTATCTTATTTTCTTTTTCTTGGGTCTCAACCTCTTTTACTTCAAGATTATGTGAATCTACCCCTTTTATTTTGCTATTAGGTATCTCAGTCTCCTTTGGGGCAGGCTCGTATATTTCACCTCTAGGAAGAATTTTATTGGGTTGAGGAGTCGACACAGGTTTGTTTTTAGGCCTTAGGTTGTACTTATGTTGGACCTCGGCCATTATAGAATCGGTCATTTGTTGATAGACAAGAACATCAGTGTCGTTATGTCATCATCTTTATTTGATGGTCACTGAGTGTCCAAGGACTTCTTGTAATCTTATTTATTTAAATAAGGTTGTGTGCAGTCGTCACCCAAATTTGTCACGTCTTCTTCCAGATCTTCTAAATCTTGCAGGTCGTTTCCTCCTAAAAAAATTTCATTTTTTAAAGGAGTTTGAATTTTTTGGTCTTCATTTTTAATCTGTCTTTGTTGATTTTGAGGGTTGGGGTTTCTTCTGAATTCCGTCTTAACGAAAGGATCTTCCTTGGATTGATCTAGCTCCATTATGGAAATCTTATTTGATAGCTCTTTAATTATCCTAGCCATGTCATCCATTTTATCATCTGAGGATCTACTAGGCCCTGAGGGTCCCGCTTGTTCCCTAAAACGTTTGGTTTCTCGGTTTCCTGTTTCTACTTTTGTTTTTAATTTTATAGAATCGATCATGTTAGATTCGATCTCTACAACATCATATTGCATTCGGGTCAGGGTAGTCCCTCTCCTTTCTCTCAAAATAAGTGTGAAATCGGGTTCGAAGGCTCTTGCAAAGGTTACCTTGGCTGCAGGTTGGGATGGTTTAACTTCGACTGGGATCTTATTGTATAACTTGTTAAACCTTTGAATGAATTCCATAATAGTTTCCAATTTTTTTTTCTTTAAAGACCTGAACTCGGTCAAATAATACAAGTGGTCTTTTCTTTCACCCCATTGTCTAAGGAAAGATTCTTCTAGGGAATCATAGGATAATATCGAACCTGCGGGTAGACTTCGAAACTAGGTTCATACTTGTCCTTTGAGAGTCTGAACAAATAACCTTGAATATACGTCTTTGTGTTCGAGACCTAGGATATCTGCGAACTGATCAAAGAAATTTATATGTTCGGTCGCGGTCAAGTCCCCTTCCCCTGTAAATTTAGGTAAGTTTTTCATGTAGTTTTCAGGAAGGTCATGAAGAGGGATATGCAGGACCAGAGGTGCATATCTGGTAGCTACTTTAGCGAAAACTCTAGAAGGCGGGGGCAGCCCTTGGTCCCCCCCTCTTCCTCCTGGAGCCCCTCCACCTCCTCCTCCTAAAACCCCTCCACCTCCGCCTCCAATGACTGCCATCGGTAGTATTGGATAGGAAAATAGTGTGTTATACAGAGGGTTCTGGAACACTAAAAGCAAATCTTTAACTCCTTCGAGAAACAAAAAAACTAAAGAAGGGTGAAAAGGGATGTGAGGACTTGGTTCCTCGGATTTGCAAGAGATGTAATCAGGGGAACCCGTGGGTGTGGAATCTGAGTATATGGTATACTCTTCGAGACTCGACGAGGTCAGGAAATCTAACTGAAGGGTCGGTGGGATATCGATCGCTGATAAATTGACTGAGGGATTTTCACCTTTATGTACGTCAGAGGTTGTCGGATAAATTTAACTTTTAACTTCAGGGAGAGATAAAGTTGGGTTGGGGTTTTTAGGGGGGGATTCTTGCGATGTTAGAGGTTCAAAAGAAATCTCGGCCTTGGGTTGTATGTACCTAAGCTGGTAGGATCCAGTGGTTGGCTTAAGGGAACCTCTTGTTTTAAGTATTCTTTCGGGATCGGAAATGAGCGTGGTCTGTTTACCATCCGGTTTTTGTCAGGTGTTCCTTCGACTGGATGCCAACTTACTTAAACGTGGAGTCACCAAGTGAATGATAAAAATAGCCTTTATAAGGTGTTCACTCTTTGTTCACTATCAAAGGGTAGAAACTTGCAAAAATGTCATTTTCCCAGGGAAAAGGTTTCGTAACTTCGTCCCTGGGAACGACGCCAGAAAGATGTTGTTCCAGAGTCTGTACTTAAGGCTAGAAAGTATAGGGTCCAGGCATCCAAAAGTGAGTACAAGATAAAAAGGGGAAAAATCAACCTTCGGGAAAAGGAAGCTAAGGTTGATTTCTAAGTTGTCTCTGTCTCGCTTCCAAATGTTTCTGGATACTTATATCCCATTCAATTGTGGCCCATGAACATTCGAGTTCGACCCGGGTGATGGAGGTTTTAAGTATGGTGTCAAAAAGGTTCAAAGAGATGTTGGTTTGATCTGATAGGCTGGGTTCAATGTTGGGTTGTCTTGTAAATGGCACAGTCATGGAAGAACAAAAAATGAAAAGAAAGTTCGAGGTTTAAAATGCTACTTCAAGTTTTTGACTGTATAAAAGAGAACTTTTGAAATCCAATGTTAAAGGTAGAACACAAACCAAAGGCCTTCTCCCATAACTGAGTTAACTTTTTAAAGAATCATGTATGAAATGTGAGAAAACATTAAGCCGTAAACAATGTGATGCTCCTATCAAGGGAGAATCTCGCCCTGTAAACAGAAGAAGAAAAAAAGAAAGAAGTAATCTGACGAAGCATAAAATATAGAGATCTAAAAAGTTCACAGGTCTTGTACCTACTGATAGCCGATACAGAGGAAAAACTGCAATTGATTAGATGACTAAAAAATTGGTCACCGCAGTAGAAGTTGCACTAAATTGTAGCTAAGAATTCATCAGAAATATATGCGAAATGAAATTTAATGTAAGATAACAGAGAAAACAAAACTCATAGCTCAGTCTTCATGGAATTAGGGATCTTCAGATTTCTTTGTATTAATTTTCAAAGAAATAAAGTCTCTATTACAATCAGCCAAGAAAGGTCCAACCCCCTTGGTTCTCACTTCAAAATGCATATTTATACAAACTTCTAAACATCTGGATATCAATCGTTCCAGAAGTTTTTCAGTTACAAAATGGGAAATTTAAGCGTTTCTCTTCTTTGTCTTTGTCCTCCTTCATGCAGGTAGAGCACCTTCCTTTCTTCACTCTTCGGGTTCTAAAAATAGAACAGACAAACACTTGTAATTATTTGGCACCGGAAACCTGCCCCTTCACCTACTTGGTGCAAGTGACGCACCTCTCCACCAACTGGGCTATCAACTTGGAAGGCTCTGCTTGGTTGTTTGCCTCAAAAGTGTAACAATATGATAGAACATAACTATACACTAGGTTTTATTAACCATTTATCCACTTGGAGTAATCAGTCTAACTTATCTATGATATTTCAGCCTTCTTGTTTTCCTCGTTCTCCTTGATATTGAGCAGGTGCTTGGCTATATCGATCTGGCCCAGTGTCCTAGCACTACTTTCCCTACTGAGATCCAACAAACTTTCATTTATCAAGACGAAAGTTTCTTCACAAGAATTTCTCATTTCTTTAGCTCATTCTCTGCTTTCTGATATATTACGCTCCCACTCCTTCAGCAAGATATTATGTCTGGTTTTCTCTGGGATGGAAAGCCTGGAACTACTGACCATTTATTTTTTTGTCGTGTCTATAAAACCTTCTTGGAAAGTGACCCGAGCCGCTCTATTTTCTCTTTCTCTCAAAGAAATGTCTTCCAGTACTTGGTCAATGGTATTGCAATGGTTTTGGATGGCCTCCACTTTAGCAAGTAAATCTTGCTGAGCTACTGACACTCTTTTTCGGATTTCAATTGCTTGGGATTTGAATATCCCGATATCTATAACCTGGCTCTCGAAATAATTCAACTTGTAACTGCCTGATCAGTTCTTCTTGTTGGCTTACCTGTGCTTGGCATTCGGTAATTTGATAGGTTAGACTGTCGGACAACAGTTTGGCCCAGTCGAAAGAACAACCTCCAGCTACTATATAAATCAGAGGCACCCACGGGAAGAGAAAATGTGTGGTGTTCTCCCTCCCATACAACCTACAGTCCATCATTGCTATATACCTAAATGGAAGCTCTAAAGAGGAGATTGAATAAATACCATTATAATCTGCCCTGAATTTTGCAGGGTGCAAAACCCAATCCTTGATCAACTCAGGCAAGGTTATTCCATATTGCTTGCATTCCTTCTCCTTGAAACCTTCCAGAAACTTGACATTGTATGTGAAGTTTGGTGTGGGTGATAGCTAATACATTGCCTGCAAATGTTCCGGTCTAAAAGTCCCAACCGTGACCTTTTGTTCGTTGATGATAGTCCTGGTCAGGATATCCACATCATCTAGCACCCATCTGATCATATCATAATAGGGAAGGATCCATGGCCTTGCCACTATTTTGTGCATCTCTGCTTGAATGACGATTTTGTATTTGGTGGCCAAATCATCCTTCTTGTTATCACTGGAATCATCTGAAAAATTCACCGATTCAGACTGAAGAATGTCGGAGATGTATGTCCAGGTTTTGACAGTATTAATACTTCGGGGTGAAGTATCGGAAATGGAATCTGAGCCCTGACCTGAACTCTCGACAGCTGCCTTGGATGCTTTTCGTGGATCCATGATAGAAAACTCTATGTTCAGATCTCCTATAGTAAGAATTATAAATACGGAAAGAAGTTATCCCGATGAAAAAAAAACAACTCTGTGCGCAAAATAGAAATAAAATTGAACAAATAAAAGAAACTTCCTTGCGTTAATCTTTCAAATTTGCGTGAGTCCTTGCTGACAGAATGGTCAAATCGTTTAATGGAAATATTCAGGCATGAAACAAGATCTTTTTTCCATTAACTCATCAAGATTCAAATCAATGCCATAAATGCTTAAAAGATTTGTGATAATAAAGAAATGCGGAAACATTCAAAAATCTCATCTGTAGGCTGTGTATGTTAAAGGTCCTTTAAGGCATTAATTAATTTAGTTAATTCCCTTAACTTTGTACTTTCAACCCTTGAAACCTCTTTTCGGCGTTCGCCATCTCGGATAATTTTGTTCCTAGTCTTGGAGTTCAAAATACCAGAAATCGCGATGGCGCGATTTAGTTAAAAAATCATGATCTGACTTAAGTTCTTAATCAACCCATGCTTAGTTAATAAAAATCGCGACTTCGGGACTCAAGGATATGAAGGTAGAGTTTTTTGGGAGAGCGATAGCTGAGTCGCAAAACCCCGACAGTGCTTAACTAGGGTTTAAAGTGACTTACCCATGACACTAACCTGGGTGAACTTTTGAAACCATTTCGCGACTTCGCATATTGGAGTTTGGAAACCTTGCGACTTGTAACTTCCGAAGCACGATAGCGTGAGGTAATAAAAGTGATAGAATCGCTTAATGGTTAGGCGACGGTGACTTAGGACTATAACGACTATCACCACTTTGCATGTTGGGGTAAACTTTTGATTGCAAGAATTATATTTCAACCACTTGTAAAAGGTAGCTCCAACAGGTACCACTTATTTTTTTCAATCAGAGTCAATATTGTGGGATAGATGAACTTATATTGTGTTATTGAGTATTGTTATCAGTTATTATTTTTTTATTGACAGATTGATTTGTTTTAGTCACATGAAATGAAAGGCTTAAAATGTACACAACTTAAACTTTTTCAATGGTCATTGATAAAAAAATTATGATCTATAATACAGTTCTTTAACATAGCTGATACATTTTCGGCATCGGTGAAATCCCTGATATAAATAAAAAATGTGGACAACCATAACAAATCGTCGATCGCTGATACATTTTGGCATCAACGAACTCTGAGGGTTGAAACGACAAAAACAATGACCGACACAAATTATCGATCGTCGATCGTCGATACGTGTTCGGCATCGACAAGATAGGATGTTGTAGCCAAGGATGTTTGTTTGAAGAAAGTCACCGATGTCGAAAAGAGTTTCTCACAAAGAGGTCAAAATCGATAAGCCATGTATCTTTGTCGTGTTAATAATCTGTATGACTCAGTCTCTTCCCTGCATCATCCTTTGAGGTTACCCTGCATCATATCTATACTTCCATGTCATCATTTCCACATCAGCATTGTACAATGTTTTTTATTGGCATCGAAATGTTTGCCTAAAGGTATCAACGAAACATGTATAAGGAAAATTATCGACGTCGATTCACTCATTTACTATCGACAGACTGATAGGTCATTGAACACTGAGGTTTTTCATCGAACCTTATCCATTCTACACTGGCAGTCCTGGCCAATCCGTGACGTTGTTCCATTCAAAAGACCTTTTTTTCTTTTCCTGATGTCGATCATACTAGTTCCTTGTGAACAAAAAAGGGCCTAGTGATTTGATGGGATACCCCTAGATGAGGTAAGACAAATTTCTACATTTTGGTAGACAAATTTAATTTTCGTGCAACCAAAACCACAACCCCGCACATAGGCAAACCGTTGGAATTTGAATTCACCGATGAATTAAGAAACCCACTCCTGCACTGCTAGCCTGCGTTTCATTTAATCCTAAGCATGGTGCAAATTCTGTAATAGATTGCACATATCACATTTTCACTCTCGAATTTAAATCTTGATGAGACAAGGTAAGTATACGTTCTGTTTAAATTTACATCATACCCAAACATGCTATTTCATTCATAGATCACTTATTCCCCAAAGCAGATGAAGGAGCAAGAGAAAGTGTCGAGGAGGTGTCGAGGAGGTTACAACCCGCTCCTTGACTTTGATTACTAGTAAAACTAGGTTAATTTCTTGCAAGCGAGAGGTTTGTTGGCTGCTCAATATAACATTATTTTATTTTCTATAGAAACATTCCTCCAAGAAATCCAATGAATAGGCTCTCTCTGAGAGCGCCCAAAAATAAATAAGCAGAGGTCGGTGAAGGGTCTACACCGGGCGCTGCAAAGGAACTTGATTTTGTCTCAAAGAAGGAATCAATTATCCGCACTTTCACCAAAAATAATTTTTCCCAAACTCCAACGTTCGACGACACAAAGACAAGCATTGGATCTAAAATGGTGATCCCTTATTGGGGAGACTTGTATAGAAAAATCCGCCAGGATGATTACTAGGATTTCATGCCCCACAACAACCTGGACGTCAAAATATTGGATGATCAAGTGTTCCCGAACATCAGGAGATCATACCTGCACAGGGTGGCTTTTCGGACCCTAGTTCTACCCTGTATCGAGACTCTAGGATGGATAATTGACCATGTGGACACGGTGAAATTCACTATCAAAAATGCAGAGGGAGAATTCATTGGTGTTTTCCTTCCAATTGAGGTACACAAATATTATAAACTCAGGGACTCAGAGGAGAGGTTAAATACAGATTTCGTGGTCAAATTTTTTGGGTATCATGACACCAACAGGTTACTAGCCTCATCATGGAAAGAAAAAAAAAAATTCACAAATAGAAACACCGGTTGGTACAAAATGGTAAATCTCAGAGAACCCTAAATGTATCTAATGGCTTTAATTTTCCGACTATATGGAGAAAAGGACTGCTAAAAAAATTCAGAAGCTTGGATGCCCTTGGCTTATACCGTGGCGATTTTTGAGAGTAGTTTCAATTGGGGAGCCATTATCTCCAAGCAGCTGAGTATAAATCTCATATAGGCCTAGACACTGAAAGAAGGATAAGTTCCAGTCTTCTACATGGCATCCTACTTGTTGGATGTAATCTACATGAGAAATGTTTTCGCAGGTATGAATTTAAGCTGGCATATTGTCGAATTGCATGTACATGCTTATTTCAGTATCTTATGGGAAAATAGGTACAAAAGATCATATGCAATGATCTTTGATGGGTTCATAGACATGTTATACTTCATTATTTTTAGAAAGGAATGCCCTAGGCTTTTGGCGGTAGCAAAGAAAATGAGAGCTAAAGTTGGCCATTGGTACTTTGAAGAGACAAGCACCTATATCAGGGTTTTTGGAGCTATTGGTGCACCCCACCTACTTCCCCATTCATGTCCCATATCATCTCATATTGGGAGAGATTTGTTACGAGAATATTTTACAAGGTTATAATGCTTCCCTGGTAAAGGATAAGAAGAGAGATTTCATTCCTTGTGGATTTCATATAGGATTTTATATGGTCAAAGACACTGCGCAAGAACAACAAGAAGGGTTAAATAAACTTGAGTATCAATTCCCCACAGACCACTTTCACAAGAACGATCTGAATGGTTTATTTCCCCAGCACGCGTCGCATGTATCCTCCTATTGGTCGTATTCTCATGATAGTTTTTAAGATGAAATATTTACAGAGGACGCCCAAGACTGGGAGGAGGTGCTCCATAGAAAGGATAACCCCAATATGATCAGATTCAAAGTGATGACTATGGATGAGCAAGTTGAAATGATAGAACCAAAAACTCAAGAATCCATCAGGGTAAGAGAAGAAAATAGAGAAGTAGAAGTAGAAGAGGCATGGAGGAGGGGGTTGTTGTTACTAGAAGAAATTGAAAGAGTTATAAAAATATTTCAAGAATATCCCCCAATCAACCCTTTTATATAACCCTTGAGGATTACCCCAGCCTATACAAGCCACCCTGAGGAAGAGATAAATGGCTCACAGATAATTCCACCAGAGGAAACCATTGACCATCAAAACCCCAACTCCATGTCACCACAGACATGATCATTAACAACTACTACAACTCAGCGTGGGATAACAAGAGAATCATGTGGGACAAGTGTGCCTACTATCCTCATAGAATTAATTACCATATATGACGATGAGGAAAGTTCAGAGGTTTCATGCATAACCCCGATACCAATCATAGAAGATGAAGAACTAGGGGAAACATCTGCTCCAACTTCTGACACTTTGACCCCAAATCCCTATGAATTCGACCATGAGACATGAAACACTCTGGACACTAGATTTCTCAACCAATTGGGAACATAGCCTCAATAACATATCTAATAATGACTTGGGTGCTGGTGAACAAGAAGAAGAAATGCAACAGCCAGAAATCGACATCTCAACAATCAAACCCCCAACTAATGTCGATCCTTTTCCTACTTCCCCATCTAGGACCAAGACTCCACCAGCCGACGAGCACCAGGAGGAGGCCAAGTCACCAGAACATACATAAGTTTCCCCTACCAAGGAACTAAGAGAACTTACCATGGAACATCTCTATACAATCGAAATCCTAGGTAGTACTTTGTTCTGGGGAGATGAACAGATTCCTGAACCAGTAGATGAAATCATCGATATACAAGAAATTTCCTATGATAGGAAAAGGAAATTTGTAATGAGATGGACTACCAAGAAAAGGAGGCTCACACTTGATAGCACACTTCTCATAACCACAGAGAAAATGTTGTTTGACACAGAAAATGCTAAGATGACTGAACCAATTGGAGTAGGTATGTCTATAACTGATGCTACTTTGTATAGGGAAAGAAGGGATGAAAGGGAGGTAACCTCCATGAATAAATAACTAGACCATCTGCGACATCAAGCGGAATATTACCAGAATTCAACACGGGAAGTGGTACTCCTGAAGAGTGATTTCTGAGAAATGTATGCACAATTCACTAGTGAAAGAGATCTCTTCACTGCTCACATAGATGATTTCCAAGAAGACACCCTCATGGGGCTGGAAACTTGTAAATACATGCAACGATGGTATGAAAAGGCACATCAAGCCTTAGAATGAATAGACTACATCAACAAAGTGCCGAAGGGTCGAGATACACAAGAGCATGGCATCTGAGTGCTGATGGATAGCAACATCGCCTGAATAAAGAAGGAAATTGAACATTGGGTAAGCATGGTCCAAGAACCTTAGCGGAAAATGAAGGAAAGATGGGGACTCGGGAGAATGTCAGAAAATATGGGAGAAATTCAACTGGAAAACGAAGAGCATTGACCTACCATATTTTGGTCCACCAAAAGATTTGGCCGATATGCATGACATAGTTAAACAACATGAAGAGAAAGATCTGGCATGGGAAGCATAGATTTATCAAATTTCTAGCATGATCCCGGGTCAAGTGAAGAATTTCATGGAACCTCCGATTAAATGTCTTGCAATTTTACAATGCTCAAGTGTCAAGATAATAAAGTACAAGGAACGAGCAATAGAGATAAAAGAGGCCATCTATGCTACGATGGATCAACACAGGTTTCCATATGAAAATACATGTGAAGATGTTTTCATCAAGTGATCGGAGTACGAGAAGAACAATCCACTTAAGTAAAACCAATAGATGATCAACATAGAACAAATAGATAAATACGCCACATGGCATTTTCTTAATTTAAGACAACTTTAATAGCTATTTTTAGTTCAGATATTTTTTTTATAAATAAGCACATCGACCTGGGACAAGGGGTCGATGGTTTTGGAGAGAAAGACTTTGTCTGAAATTTTGTAAGATAACTATTTATGTGCAAGTTATTTTAATTAAGAATTTTTGTTTAGAACCAAAGACATTTCTATAATCTAAGGCGTGAATGTGATTGGATCGGGGGGGGGGGATTATATATTTCTTCAGATTCAATATTTTTTGTTGTATTGAGTAAAAGTTGTTGTATCTGTTATTTAAAGTTATCTAATAATGCTATAATACAATTCTTTTGTTCTAGTTGATGAATAGAAATCAATTGTGTTAACCTGTGATTGATAATAGAGCATCAAAAATTACTTTTCTTGCACTAGCTTCTTTTCATGTGTATGTTTTTCTTTTCTGTAACTGTTATCTCAAACAAAGTTGAATTTCCACTAACCAAAATGGTATTAATACTGGTTTGAATTAGCTTAGATCATCTTCATCTGCATGCTAAGGTATAGAGGTTATCCTAAAAAAACCCTATCCTTCTCCCAACACAATTTAACTTCCTTCCACCATTTAGATTAAGATTTATCTTTCTTTGTTATAAATATTAGAAAAAAAACCAAAAAGAGAAGTTAGAATTGCCCAGCTTGAGGAGAGGTTTCACAGAAAAGACACATTTGCCAATCACAATTAAATCCCATCAGTAATTCCAGCCAGATCATGAATCTGGAGTACCTTACCACTCATCAAACACTTACAAGTCTAATTGGGCCTTTTAAGCGGGTTTGGTTCCTGTTGTTGAGTTAAAGGGACCTCATACCCCTCAACAGGAGGCAGTGGATTCAAAGGATGGAAAACTATGGAAACAAACCATTAGTGAAGAAATGGTAGCCTTGTATAAGAATGAGGCTTGGGATCTAGTGAAGTTGCCGACTGGAAGAAATCCCATTGGCCGAAAATGGGTATTTAAAAAGAAGTTGAATGGAGAAGGAAAAGTGGAGAAATACAAAGCTCGGTTAGTAGCAAAGGGTTATTCCCAGGTCGAGGGAATTGATTTTGGTGAGATTTTTTTCTCATGTTTCCAAGTTAACTTCTATAATATTTATGTTATCTATTGCTGCTGCATTTGATTTTGAATTAAAACAAATGGATGTGAAGACAACATTCGTACATGGGGATATGGAAGAAGAAATCTATATGAAGCAACTAGAAGACTTTGTTGTGAAGGGAAATAAGGAGTTGGTATGCGATATGAAAAGTCTCTGTATGGTTTAAAATAATCACCAAGGAAGTGGTATCAAAAATTTGATACTTATATGTTGGGACTTGGATTCATAAGAAGAAAAGAGGATCATTATGTGTATTTTAAATTAATTGGTGATCATTTGATTTATTTGGTCTTGTATGTGGATGACATGTTGTTGATAGGAAACAACAAGGAGATTATCTGGGATGTGAAAACTTAGTTGTCCTCTAAATTTGACATGATGGATCTTGGTGCTGCAAATTTCATTTTGGACATGGAAATTAAAAGAGATCGAGAAAAGAGGAAAATTTGGTGAAATCAGAGAAAATATTTCGAGACAATATTGCAAAGGTTTAATATGCAGGAATGTAAACCGGTGAAGGTCCCTATTCATGTTGGTGTAAAGTTATCTGCGGATAATTGTCCCAAGACACAGGAAGAGGAGGAGGACATGTCTTGTGTTCCATATGCAAGTGCAGTTGGTAGTTTGATGTATGCAATGGTCTGTATTAGACCGGACATTGCACATGCAGTGGGAGTTATGAGCAAGTATATGTCAAAACCAGGGAAGGAACATTGAACAACTGTAAAAATGGTTTTCAGGTATTTACGTGGAACTTCTAGCTATGGATTGTGCTACCAAGGAATACCAATATTGGACAGAGTGTTGGACATACATGGCTTTGTGGATGTAGAATGGGTTGGATATCTAGATCGTAGGATATCTACAAGTGGGTATGTGTTTAACCTGTTTGGAGGGGCAATCAGTTGGATGAGCAAAAGAAAGTCTATAGTGGCACTTTCAACTACAAAATATGAATACATGGCAGCCTCTCATGCAAGCAAGGAAGCAGTATGGTTACAAATATTGTGTTCATGTATTGGGTCGGTGCAACAAGATGTAAGGATAGATTGTGACAGTCATAGTGCAATTTTTCTGGAAAAAAACCCGACTTATCATTCAAAGACAAACCATATTGATATTCAATATCACTTTGTGAGAGACATGGTTGAAGAAAAGAAAGTGTTACTGATGAAGGTGGACACTTTGAATAATGTTACAGATTCATTAAAAAAATCTGTGAGAACTGAGAAGTTCTCTTAGTGTAGAGGATCTATGTGCATTGTTTCCCTGGATTGTTTACTATGTAATCCTGTAACCCCCTGTATGCAAAGAAAACAAGTGGGATAATGTTGGGTATGTGTTATATTATTTGCATGACTAGATGTAGTGTTTGCTATGTTGTGTCAGGCACGTAGGGGAAGCACCCCCGATATTTTTTTTGCCTCGGGAAACATGTCGCATTTTGCCTCATTTTTCGTACTGTCTCGATTTTCATGTCCATTGTTGGGCGGTTTTTCGGCACATGGTTTTTTCCAATGATTGTCTATTTTCAGTTAAGGAATTAGGGTTGTTGACTAATCCAGGTCATTGGGTTAGGGTTTTGGATGTTGTTGGCTCCTATATGTATATTGTATTGTAAACAATGTATCACAATGAATGAATACATAATATGTTGGTTTTCCAAGGGAAAAATATCTGTGTAATGTTTGTATTTTCCATTGTATCTTTTTATGTTCTTTTCCTAAAAATATGTTTGCAGTAAATAATTGTATGAGGTTAAAATCTACAATTAAAACTAAAAGAAAAAACTCTGCACCAACATTGTTATAGCTAATTTTGCCTCACCCCATGAAACTTGCTTGGATGGCCTTTCCATTTCCCTATGCAGACTTGAAGTCCCCTTTTCACCTTCTAGAGCCAAAAAAGAACATTTTTCCACATATATGCACCCTACTAGTTAGAAAAAAAGCGTATACGTAGGTTGCTCCACTACAACCCACGTACATCGGGTTTGGTGCTCAAAATTAAAATTTGTGTCATGTTTACATGTCACGTCACGAGATCCATGATCCATGACCTTCCATATGCTGGAAATGTTCTAACTTGGCCATTCAGTTCCATTTGAAGGTTATAAATTGAGCCATATCCGAGCCATATAAGAGGAGAAAATTCAACTTTTGAGAGCAAAGATACTCTGGATAAATTCTCACTTCACAGTGAGTCGACATCCCTTTATCCTTTAAAGTTTGAACTCATTGTTCAACCCCCAAGCTCTTCCATTTTTTATGGAGAGCCATATTGTCTCCTTTATATGAGCTTGTCTTTGGTGAAGAATTGAAGTGGAGGAGGCCCAACTGGAAGGGACTTAGTTTCTCGGTCCTGAGATGTACCAACACAGAAGTTTGTCACCTATACACTTTACTATTTTTTTTAATAGAAATACTCTTTTCTCATCGAATTGAGATCTTGCAAATGTTTGAATTATTATTCCATGGGAGTATTTTTCCTGTATGTTAATGGATTATGATATTTTATGTGCTAAAATTATATATTATCACCATATGCTTGTGTATCTTGGTTTTTGAGGACAAGTTGCAGGTATAAGGCTTTGAGTTGCGTGCTCAACGATGGTCTTCATTGAACGTCCATACGAGGTAGGATATTGATCTTATCTTGTTAGCATTTTCATTTATATAACATACTTGAGATTAGAGTTGATTTATGCATGTCATTCTGTCTATTGTGGTTTACCCCATGCCATAGAGAGATTTTCCTCATAACAGAATTAGCGACCATACTGGGTTTTAAATATTTTGTTTGGGGTTTGGAGTGTTTTTCTCCTTGGATTTCTCTCTGTTAGCTTGAGTTTCCTTGTCTCATGATTGCTTGAGAGCCTATTTTTACTTTTCATCTGAGTTTATTGGCTTAATCCTTGCCTTGGCAGTGTTTTACTAAATATACGCGGGTTTTCCCTTGAAAAACATATACATACATGAGTTATCCTTCTATAGGGCACGTGCATATGCGAGTTTTTCTCAAACAACCACGTACATCAACTTTTTGGCTTGTTGGTTGAGTTTGGTGTTTGTTGGGTGAGTTTGGTTGGTTGCTGAGTCTTCTTGGGTCTCTGTCCTAACTGTTGAGTTCTTACAAAGTGATAGGAAACCTTCTTATTGTTGAATTTTTGGGTGATATTGTTTCTTATCATATTTTTCATTAGTTTTCCTTGCACATTGGTCTGAGTGTTTGCTTCCTGGTATCCTCCTTGGCTTGTCTCTTTTTGATTGCAGTAGGGTCTGTGTGTGAAGTTGTTATTTCAGTCCTTGCATTTTATTTTCTTTATATTGAAAATACAAAAACAAAATTGCTCATTTTGCATTATGGCATTTTCTCTTTTGATTATCTTGATCTTGACACATTTGGAAAGATTGCATTTTATTGAAATTGTAGAATTTGCATTGAAAGTTGCATGTGAAGCATACCATCTCTTCAGAATTTAATATTAGGACTTAGCATTATTTTTATATTCATTTATTTGATATGTTGAGTCATAATATCATAAGTTTCACGACCATACCTATTGAGTAATCAAAATCCATTAAAAGTAACACTAATTAACTAAAATTGATTAGAAACAATTTTATTTTTCAGAGTAAACAAACATGCATATGATATAGGGCCTTGGAATAGGATTTTGTGAGTAAAATTATCCAAGGATATTAAACTAAACATATGTGTCTGACCAAGGAGTGGTGAAATCCATTGTGTAATTAGTGACATCAGGAGGCTCTGTTGACACCAGAGATATCCCTCTAATACCTTCTTAGCATCAGATATATTTTGTGGTTCCATTCGTATATGGGGGTCTTGCTAGTACCTTTACCTCCATGAGAGGTGGTTCTTTCATGATTTCGACCTTTGTTACCCTTCCCATATGGTGTACCAGAGTTATGACTATTCGCCTACACATTGGTTATATCGTGGTGGCTCTAGTTGCTTGACATAGGTAGCCACATATGTTACTTGCAGGGATTATTCTGTAGGTACCCTAAGTCAAATAAGGGTCGGAAAACACACAACCTTTATGGAGGATTACCTCTCCGAGGGGGTCTGATCGACTGTGTTGTTAAGCCCATGAGGGCCCTTATAATTGATTTTGATACATCCAATATTTTGAAGGGATTATTAGGCCCCTCTTGGGCAAGGCATACCTACTCTAGTGAGGGAGGCCCTTTTCATATACTTTATCATGTTTGTGTGCATTTTTCCTTTTTGATTTATTTTGGTGTTCTCTCTGATTGTTACTTGGCCCTAGGATTTGGTTTTATATCTCAAGTCTTGAGTCATCGTGGAGCAAGACCAACCTCCTCGCAGGTCTCGTCGTTTTTTGAAGTTACCACCATAGTTTGAGTCTTTACTGAAGTTTCCTTCTAAAAGGTATAAATTTAATAGATGTGGTACATATATATCCACATGCCAGACTTGTGATTATCTAATTATGAGTAATGAGTCGAGTTTGAATGACACTAGGAGTCCCTCGAATCCTATACCTTATGTGGTTAATGGGATTCCTTCAACTCCTTCAGTCACTATAGTTGTTGTGCCAAAGGTTCCCATCCTTAATCCTATACAACCTATGGTTTCTACTCGACCCATAGTAATGAACCCTTTTGGGTCTATTTTTGGTACGTTGAGATACAATGCTCAGTCCATACCTTCGGTCTCTAACCCTTTTTATTTTGGTATGCCTGATATGACGTAAAAAATTTCATCCTCCATTCCAGCAAATAATGAAAATCCTAGTCTTGGACCTGGGGTCATGGCTCCTTCGCATACTCCTCTCTCATTTGGGGGAGGTCATATTCCCCAAACGACTCCTACGGTTGGAGCCCAACCTCCTTTTCCTTCCGGGTCTAATCCTAGTCTCGATTCTCTTGGATGGAGTACTCAACTAGGTGGAAAATCCACTTCCTATATTATGTCTTTTCCCCCTTATAACTCCATGCCGATTCCAAAAAATGCATATGTCATGACAAATCCACCTCTATTCTCCAGATTTCCACCCGGAGGGAGTCATTCCCATGCTATGGGAAACCCCCATCTTGGAGCTCCTCAAGTTGGGGGAATTTTTTTATCACCCTCACTATGTCGCTCTTGTAAGTATGGTTCTCATACAACCTCTTATGAATTAGTTTGGAGGAGGATATTACCCTACTAGATAGGGCCATGGTGTATACCAGAACCCTAGATGGTCTACAATTCCTCAACACCAATGTTTCCCAAGAGCATGGGTTCAGACGCCACAACCCTGGCTCCTTTTTCTGGCCACGCTTAATCTACCATATTTTTCAAGATTAATGAATGACCCGGTGCATCATGATCCATCATGGCCCCCTATCCCCACCAAGCTTCCTCCAGACATTCCAAAATTCAAGGGAAAGACTGGAAAGGATCCATGTGATTATTTTACTACTTTTCATCTTTGGTGCTCATCCAAATCCTTTAATGATGATTCTATTTTTCTGATACTATTTCAACACGCTCTCATGGGGGTTTCCATGAAATGGTACATTGAGCTACCAGGGAGAACATACGAAAACTTTAATCAGATGATTTTGGTCTTTCTCAACCACTTCCAGTTGTTGGTTCGTTGTGATACCGACATAAAACTTTTTTCATCCTTTCGCCAAGATAAAGCCACACATATCTCAGACCATATCCAAGAATGGTGTATATGGAAGAGGTTGATCAAAGCCTACATTCCTATAGAGTTTTTGTTGAAGTGGTTCCTTAAGTCCTTATTTCCTTATATTTCAAAAGATGTTTCTAAATCCGCGGTAACATCTGAGGAAGAAGCTATTTTCAAATCCCATCAATTGGACCTCATATATTCTCAGTCTGGGATTTTGTATTAAATTCTTCTTGATGTGACGCAGTCGAATTATGACCCTAGACAAAAATCTAGACCTCATGCTGATGGCATCACAGGATTTGAAAATGCTAAGTCTACAAACTTGGTGACTAACCAGTTGAAGGATTTGTCTCTAAGCCATCCTGTAGCAGGACAAGATTTTACTTCGTCCTACACTCCCACTATGATGCAAGAGCATCTCTCCATGCAGCCAGCCAGCCATGTCAGCACGCACACATACAAAGGATGAAGAGAGGCACAGCCTCATTTTGAATTTGAAATTAAATGTAATTTAATGTGCTTAGGCTGTTGAGCCAAGAAAGCCATTCCTTTGCGCAGGCTGTAGATAAGATTGCCTTTAATGCCAAGAATGGCTGAGATCTAGATCCGATCCTGGACTAGACATCCCATTCATTGAAATTGAATGTAATTTAATAGAGTAGGTGAACCTGGAGGATTGAGGCCTCAGGTAAAAGAGATTTTTTCATATCTCATTTTGAGTAAGTCTGGTAGAGTAGAGAAGAGCCAGAGAGAGCTCATGAACACCATTGTAAAGATACAAGCATTTTGCCATTTTTAATACAAACAACAGTTTTTCCTGCATGAGTTCTGTATTTTATGGATGTCTGTGAGTGTTCCCTTTATTCTGTAAATGTATGCTGTGGTTGTATGTTTGCAGAGAGTTGTGTTTGATTTTAGGGTGAAGGTCTTTGAGGCTTCACACTAGGAGGGTGTGACGGAACGTTGAGGTTCTGATAGCCGTGCACAGAGGATGCACTTCTGAACGCTGCGGGTTCAGACAAAGACGTGTTGAGGCATAGAACTGAAGTCAACAATTCAGGAAGAAGACCTGTGAGGTTGCTGAACACCTCAAGAGGCAAGGCTGTGTAGCTAAGACACAGTTGCAGACAGAACTTTGCTGTAAGTTCTGTAGAGCTCTGCCAAGTGGGCATTGAGCGTGTGTGGGCAAGGAGTGCACAGAGGAAGGAACTCTGCCGTGAGTTCAAAGGAAACAAAATCACTGAGGATTCTGGAAGGCTCTGCCAGGTGGGCATCGAGCGAGTGCATAAGCGCACAGGAGAACAGAACTGTTGAACGTTCTGTGGGAGAAGATACTCCGCCATGAGGGCGTCGAGTCAGTGTGCAGGTAGGCATAAGGAGGAAAGAATTCTTTGAGTTCTGGAAGTTGAGGAAAGGTCCACTGAGGGAAATTCCACTGGGTTGTTGAATACCCAGGAGTACTCAAGAAGAGGTTTGAGCAGAAGGATAGCCAGGAGGGCATCCATTTCATTCTCCATCTAAGGGAGAAGAAGGAAAAAATCCCCCAAGGGGTCTGAGTGTTTGTGAAATCTTAGAAGAGATAGCACCTTGGTGTGGGAAGACTCTGCAGAGACGCAGGAGTCAAAGAATCCTTAGAGGGTTCGGTAGGAGAAGAAAAGCTCAGGAGGAGGAAGCGTTTTTATACACGTGGTGAAGATCACGGTTCGGGAGCCGTTGAGGAAAGGAGAGAAGGTTTGAGACCTTGAAGGAACTGAATTCCTTCCAAGTGTAGGTAAGAAGGCACAGAAGCTCTGGAGGGAGCAGCGTCAGCCATCAGATCAGCAGCAAAGGAAATCTGGACAGTTGAGGAGTTCACGTCCAGGAGGAGCTTAGGGGAAGCCATAGAAGGAGGAGACCGATAGTCGTAGGATCTCACTCGAATACCCGACAACCGTTAGATCGGGAGAAGTTGCGCACAGTTTAGCCTCAGGAGGAGGAGCACACAGGGAAGACAGATCGGGACCGTTAGATCTGGCGTAGGATCCCGTCAGTCGTCAGATCTACCGAAGCTGCGAGGGAGATAAGCCTCGGGAGTAAGAAGAGAAGTTTCGACACTCATCAGGATATCAGCCATTGGGAAATCAGAGTTCTCGAGGTCGTGAGCATCAGGACGTCAATCGCCGTGAAATCCCAGGGAGAATCAGAGTTGTCTGTTGGCAGAGGACACGTGGCAAGCATCAGCGCCATCGACGTTTGGCGCATTGGGAAATCAACATTCCTGTGGATGAGAGATCGGGTAAATCCCAGGTGGAAACCCCGACAAGATCATAACTGTCCGTTTGAAGAGGGACACGTGTCACGCGATCGTCCGTATCGGAGATCTGAGGCATCAGGCATCGAGACTTTGCAGGTCTCGAAACGATGACAAGATCTGAACCGTTCGTTTGGAGGATGCGTGTCAGAGGATCCCGAAGAGGCGGGAATCGACAATCGGAGTTTCACGAGTCCTGGAGGACAAGGCGTTGTGACACTTAAAGTTGTGAACCCCGGGGAGGAATCTGAGCCATCCATCATTGGAGGATAGGTGTCAGATATCGGGAGCGAGTCGGCATAGCCATCATCGGAGAATCGGAGTTCTCAGAGTCGAGGGAACCAGGGCATCGGAAGTCCCAAAATCCCGACATAATCAGGACCGTCCACTTGGAGAGGACGCGTGGCAGCAATTGAACGCCACCGGGAGAAGCTTGTCAGGAGGCTTCATCGGAGAATCGGGAATCGGGATATCGGGGATCCCGTGAACAAAGGATTCATGCACTTTGATTTCGCGATCCGTGAAACCCCGATGAGTGGGGGCCAACTGTCACCACAGCAGAACAGGAGGACAAAGGTGTACTGGAGGGCAGCTGTCAGCGATACATAGGAAGTCGTGAATCGGGGAATCGTGAGTCTTGGGGACACATGCACATCGACATTGCAAACCCCAAAACCCCGACGAAAGGTATGGTGGTGGTCACATGATAGAAGGTCACATGGACCATTGTGTAGCCGGAAGGGGCTAAAGCTCGGGAAAGGAGCGCATCGGGGATCGGAAAATCGGAGATCCCGTGCACAAGGAGTTCGTGCATTTTGAAACCGTGAACCCCGAAACTCCGATGGGGAGTTTGACTGCGGTCACATGGATTGATGGTCATATGGACCAGGAACACTGCCAGCAGGGCTAGCGCCTAAGGTGCATCGGGGAATCGAAAATCGGGAGTTGGAGAGTGTTGTGATTCTCGACAGCGGGAACTGCGAAATCCTGAACCTCGATAGTGAGTCGAGGATAACCACGGTTAGAGTGCTGAAGGTCGTGGAGGGTAAAGAAGGACCTGTGGATGGGGTCATGTTTTGAGAGGGATTCCACTTGGGAATCTAAAGAGTCGCTTCGGCTCAAGAGAGAAAGGGGATTGAGCACGATCCCATGAAGAGGGAGAGCGCGACAGGGTACGGTCGCATATTTCACTGCATCAGGTGGTATCAGAGCGTGATTCTGTTTGTATATTGTAGACAAAGGAAAACAGGGGGAAGACAGAGTTACTGGAGGACTCTGTAATGATTTCTTGCAGGTAGGCAGCAGTCCAGAGACAGTCAGCAGGACTGTGAGAGAATGAAACTGAGCACTCAGGACTTCAAGGGTGACAGCAGCATATCTGTGAGAGAGGCAGATATATATAGCAGCATGGCTACTGAAGGCTATAGGCGCACTGGGAAGAAGAGCAAGGCATAAGATCTTGCAAAAATGGATGAAGAACTTGCCGACATCAGAGCCGAAATAGAGAAGCTCGAAGTGAGAATGCGACAAGAGGCAAAATCGAGATGGGTGCACGAGTGGTCCATGAAAAAGTCGAAAGCAAGATGGCAAGTCAGGGAGTTGATGGTCATGAGACAGCGCAGGTTGTTGAATAAATGGTTGAGGTATGCTGAAAACCTCAAGGCCGCAGAAGAAAAGATGATTTGTCACTATGGGCCAGAGACTGGGAGAGGTCTCGATGATGATGAAGAATTTGAATTGGGATCGTCTGATGATATCAAGCACTGCCAGGAGGGCAGATAAGAAGAAATTCCTAATTGCTAGATGGGCAAGGGAACAGAGATGAGATCGGCTGAAGATCTCATGGACTGTCAGGAAGACAGTGAGGGAATTTCACATTGCCAGCTGGGCAATGAACATAGATCACCGAGGGATCTCAAAGACTGCCAGGAGGGTAGTGGAAGCATCTTAAACTGCTAGGTGGGTAGAGATGAAAATTTGGGACCATCTGAAGGTCTCATGGGCTCGATGAAGAGTTCAAATCAGCAAGGAGTGCTGATGAAAATGGGATCGGTTGATCTCATGGTCTGCTAGGGAGGCAGCGGAAATATCCCATATTGTCAGGTGGGCAGGGATGAACAAATGAATTTGGATCAGCCAGAGGAGCTGACTGAGCAGATGAGAATGTCTGATGGTCTCATAAATTTAGAGGTGAATATGGATCAGCAAGTGCAGCTGACAGAGGTAAAGGATCAGGATAATATTCTGATGATTGGGGGAATTGAAATATTCCTACCATCTGCCCAGGAGGAGGCAACAAATTCTATTGTAGATGGTGCAATAGCAGAAGAACAGTCACAGCTGGTGATGAATGGAAAAAGGAAATTGGAGCAGACATTTGAGACTGCCCAAGTGGATGAAAGGAAGAATGAGCATTCTGAGGAGTGTCTCAGCATATTCAGCCAGGGAGCTGAAAACCAGGAAGCTGTAGCATTGGAGCTAACAACCGAAGGAGAAGATGAAGAGAATGAGCATTCCGAGGAATGGCTAAGCATTTTCGACCATGAAGATGAAAACAATGCAACAGAAGAGGTTGCAGCAGCAGATGAAGAGGACACGGACAACATATGTTTTGCTGATCTGTGGGAACAGGTTGAAGCCCTGGAGGAAAGGGTAAAAGTGCAGGGCATGCACATCCAACAGGTAAAGTTGGAAACAGATAAGGAGGGAGGCATGGGAGATCATGGTGATCTTCTCATGTGCCAGAAATTTTTGCAGCTGAGGAGACTGCAACAATAGGACTAGCCACTGGAGCAGCTGGACGAAGTGATCGAGGACATCAGGGAGCTGATGTTGAAATCAACAGACACTGCCAGCAGGGAGAGGCTGAGCAGAAGAGAAGAAGCAACAGTAGCAGCAGCAGTGCAACAACAACAACAACATATTGGAGCGGATGGAAAGCTCCAAAGACTTGTTTGGGATCCAAGAGGATTTCCAAAAGATACAGGGGAAGCTCATGAGAAGGAGCTCATGATTTTTGCAGCTGTGGAGTATGATGCAGGAGCATCTCTCTATGCAGCCAGCCAGCCAGCCAGCCACGTCATCACGCACACATACAAAGGCTAAAGAGAGGTGCAGCCTCATTTTGAATTTGAAATTAAATGTAATTTAATGTGCTTAGGCTGTTGAGCCAAGAAAGCCATGCCTTTGTGCAGGCTATAGATAAGATCAGATTTAATGCCACGAATGGCTGAGATCTAGATCTGATCCTGGACTAGACAACCCATTCATTGAAATTGAATGTAATTTAATAGAGTAGGTGAACCTCGAGGATTGAGCCCTCAGGTAAAAGAGATTTTTTCATATCTCATTTTGAGTAAGTCTGGTAGAGTAGAGAAGAGCCAGAGAGAGCTCAGGAACACCATTGTAAAGATACAGGAATTTTTCCATTTTTAATACAAACAACAGTTTTTCCTGCATGAGTTATGTATTTTATGGATGTCTGTGAGTGTTCCCTTTATTCTGTAAATGTATGTTGTGGTTGTATGTTTGCAAAGAGTTGTGTTTGATTTCAGGGTGAAGGTCTTTGAGGCTTCACACCAGGAGGGTGTGACGGAACGTTGAGGTTCTGATAGCCGTGCACAGAGGATGCACTTCTAAACATTGTGGGTTCAGACAAAGACGTGCTGAGGCACATAACTGAAGTCAACAATTCAGGAAGAAGACCTGTGAGGTTGCTGAACACCTCAAGAGGCAAGGTTGTGTAGCTGAGACACAGTTGCAGATAGAACTTTGCTGTAAGTTCTGTAGAGATCTGCCAAGTGGGCATTGAGCGTGTGTGGGCAAGGAGTGCACAGAGGAAGGAACTCTATCGTGAGTTCAAAGGAAACAGAATCACTGAGGATTCTGGAAGGCTCTGCCAGGTGGGCATTGAGCGAGTGCATAAGCGCACAGAAGAACAGAACTGATGAACGTTCTGTGGGAGAAGATACTCTGCCAGGAGGGCGTCGAGTTAGTGTGCAGGTAGGCACAAGGAGGAAAGAATTCTTTGAGTTCTGAAAGTTGAGGAAAGGTCCACTGAGGGAACTTCCACTGGGTTTCTGAATACCCAGGAGTACTCAAGAAGAGGTTTGAGCAGAAGGATAGCCAGGAGGGAATCCATTTCATTCTCCATCTGAGGGAGAAGAAGGAAAAAATCACCCAAGGGGTATGAGTGTTTGTGAAAGCTTAGAAGAGATAGAACCTTGGTGTGGGAAGACTCTGCAGAGACGCAGGAGTCAAAGAATCCTTAGAGGGTTTGGTAGGAGAAGAAAATATCATGAGGAGCAAGCGTTTTTATACGCGTGGTGAAGCTCACGGTTCGGGAGCCGTTGAGGAAAGGAGAGAAGGTTTGAGACCTTGAAGGAACTGAATATCTTCCAAGTGTAGGGAAGAAAGCGCAGAAGCTCTGGAGGGAGAAACATCAGCCATCATATCAACAGCAAAGGAAATCTGGATAGTTGAGGAGTTCACGTCCAGGAGGAGCTCAGGAGAAGCCACAGAAGGAGGAGACCGATAGTCGTCGGATCTCACTCGAATACCCGACAGTCATTAGATCGGGAGAAGTTGCGCACAGTTTAGCCTCAGGAGGAGGAGCGCACAAGGAAGACAGATCGGGACCATTAGATCTGGTGTAGGATCCCATCAGTCGTCAGATCTACCGAAGCTACGAGGGAGATAAGCCTCGGGAGTAAGAAGAGAAGTCTCGACAGTCATCGGGATATCGGCCATTGGGAAATCAGAGTTTTCGAGGTCGTAAGCATCAGGACGTCAATCGCCGCGAAATCCCAATGAGAATCAGATCCGTTCGTTGGCATAGGAAACGTGGCGAGCATCAGCGCCATCGACGTTTGGCGCATTGGGAAATCGACATTCCCGTGGACGAGAGATCGGGTAAATCCAAGGTGGAAACCCCGACAAGATCATAACCATCCGTTTGAAGAGGGACACGTGTCACGCGATCGTCCGTATCGGAGATCCGAGGCATCAGACATCGGGACTTTGCAGGTCTCGAAACGACAACAAGATCTGAACCGTTCGTTTGGAGGATGCGTGTCAAAGGATCTCGAATAGGCGGGAATCGACAATCGTAGTTTCGCGAGTCCTGAAGGACAAGGTGTTGGGACACTTAAAGTCGCGAACCCCGAGGAGGAATCTAAGCCATCCATCATCGGAGGACAGGTGTCAGAGATCGAGAGCGATTTGGCATAGCAGTCATCGGAGAATCAGAGTTCTCAGAGTCGAGGGAACCAGGGCATCGGAAGTCCTGAAATCCTGACATAATCAGGACCGTCCACTTGGAGAGGACGCGTGGCAGCAATTGAGCACCACCGAGAGAAGCTCGTCAGGAGGCTTCATCAGAGAATCGGGAATTGGGATATCGGGGATCTCGTGAACAAAGGATTCGTGCACTTTGATTTCACAATCCACGAAACCCTGATGAGTGGGGGCCAGCTGTCACCACAGCAAAACAGGAGGACAGAGGCGTAGTGGAGGGCAGCTGTCAGCGATACAGAGGAAGTCACGAATCGGGGAATTGTGAGTCTTGGGGACACATGCACATCGACATCGCAAACCCCGAAACCCCGACGAAAGGTATCGTGGCGGTCACATGATAGCAGATCACATGGACCATTATGTAGCCAGAAGGGGCTAAATCTCGGGAAAGGAGTGCATCGGGGATCGGCAAATCGGAGATCCTGTGCACAAGGAGTTCGTGTGAACCCCGAAAATCTGATGGGGAATTTGATTGCAGTCACACGAAGTGATGGTCATATGGACCAGGAACACTGCCAGTAGGGCTAGCGCCTAAGGTTCATCGGGGAATCAGAAATCGGGAGTTGGAGAGTGTTGTGATTCTCGACAGCGGGAACCACGAAATCCTGAACCCCGATAGTGAGTCGGGGATAACCATGGTCAAAGTGCTGAAGGCCGTGGAGGGTAAAGAAGGACCTGTGGATGGGGTCATGTTTTGAGAGGGATTCCACTTGGGAATCTAAAGAGCTGCTTCGGCTCAAGAGAGAAAGGGGATTGAGAACGATCCTGTGAAGTGGGAGAGCACGGCAGGGTACGGTCCCGTCTTTCACTGCATAACACTCAGTCAACAAATGTGCATTCTATACAATCATCGACCAACCCAAATGGTAGCCAAAAACTAAGAGGGAATAGAAAGAAAGGACGAGGTAATAATAGTAAGGGTGGGAAAAATAATAACAAATCTAAGGATGACACTAACAATGATAGATATAATAATAACACTGGTGAGGGAAATAAAGAAAAATGGAAGGTGAAGTTTCCTTGTAAACTTTGTAAAGATGATCACCTTACCCACCTATGCCCCAAAATCAAGGAATCTTTAAGGCTCTTGTTGCAACCACCCATTGTGTTGACCAATCCGTTTCCACATAATCAACACATGGCTTCAGGGTCCTCCAACACCAAAAATGCGTCAAGTAGTAGTCAAAACCCCCTGACACATGAAGGTGATCGTCTATGTTTTAACATGGTCAACTCTCACATTAATGTAGCCACTCTATCTCATGATTATGGTTCTTCACAAACTGTTATAGGTCTAGAGCCTCCCCCTCCTTCGGAAACACCTTTGTAGATTGAAAATCCAGAGCCTCCGCCTCGTATTCCAAAAGGAGTACTAAAACACTCTGTCCACAATCCTAATGCTAGAGGTGCCCACAAATATTCGATTGTAGAAGATTTGGGTCAAACCCCTTGTGCGATGTCGGCTTTGGAGGTGATCCAGACGTGTCCTTCACAAAGGAAATCCTTGTTATCTTCTTTAGGAGTTCTAAACCCATGTGGATTGAAGGTTATTAAGTTTGACATCACGGATGTTAAGCCTCAATTTCCTTACCATGTGGCCCTTCAAATCCATGTGGATTACACAAAATATACCATCAAACACATTGTAATTGATGAAGCTGTTGCAACATGTGTGATGTCTCTAACCTGTTGGAAAACCATTGACTCTATACCAATCTATGACTATGTTGACCACTTTTGATGGGCATTCTTTTTGACCCCACAGAATTCTTCCCACTTTTCCGGTCCAGTTAGGTGGAAAGACAATGGAGGTTGATGTCAAGGTGGTTGATTTGCCCCTTTACTATAATTTTTTACTCGGACGTAATTGGACTTATTCCATGACCGCAATTATGTTGTCTATTTTCCACACTTTATGTTTTCCTCACGAAGGGAAAATAGTGACAATCGATCAATTTTCCTTTGCGCATGCTAGTCCTAGTGCATTCGTTAGACCTTCAATCCTAGTGATCAACAATTCTCTACAGGAAACCGAGGATATTGGTGTCGGAATGTACTCCTCTCTCATGGGTAGCTTTGATTTCATGGCACCAATCCATCACATTTATTCCATTTCTAGTAGGTATTTGTCGTCAATAAGGTTTGTTCCTTTCCATACTTCATATTTCAGCGATCCTTGGACCCTACCTTCCCCAACCATGTCTTGTGAAGGTTAGTCACATATTTGGATGAAAATTCCATTGTCAGTGGTAGAGGTTGTGTACCAATCTATTCTTAACACTATTGTTGACCCAGATCCTTTATCCTCACAGACGAATGAGGAGGATCACGTTCTAGATCCCGTATGGGCCACCCAATCATATTTTTCATATGATTTCCTCGACGATACTTTACCTTAGTATGAATCCATATTAGAGGATATGTCTGGTCCCGACAGGCATTGGGACGATATGCATCATCGCTCCTATTTTCTCCCAAATTGTTTTAGGATTGAACTGGATGACTTCAAATATACCTTGAGTGAGATGGTCGGTCACATTGTGGTTCCACTGGATACACATGGTATTTATGTCTAAGAAAACATGGAAAATATTTCTCCTACTGTCATGATCGACATCTCTCAAATTCTTGGAAAAATTGAGAACGTATATATCGGTGCAGATTGTTTTCCTGAATAAATTCAGATCTAAACCGATCTCTTCAAAAAAAATTGTGATGTATTCTCTTGGTTGTACGAATATATGTCAGGGATCGACCCTAGAATTGTTAAACATGAGATCAATACTTATCTGGATGCTAGACCTGTTCGACAACTTCTCGACTCCTTTCATTGATCAAATTACTGATGAGTGCACAGGAAGTGAAGTTTTTTATTTTATGGACGAATTTTTAGGATATAATCAAATTCAAATCAAACCCAAGGATCAACATAAGAAGAAGTTTATTTTTCCTTGGGGTACTTTTGCATACCAGAAAATGCATTTCGGCCTTAAAAACGTCGGAGCAACCTTCCAATGCGCTATGACCTTTTCTTTTCATGATATCAAACATATTTTCAAATCTTATATTGATGATCTCACTACTTACTCTCACAAGAGAGTAGATCATTCCACTCACCTTCAAATAATATTTGAGAGTTGTCATTATTATTACATCCATTTGAACCCTCACAAGTGAATCTTTTGCATTAGGTCTGTCCTTCTTTTAGGATTCTTAGTCTCTGAGCATGTGATCATGGTGGATCCTATTAAGGTTGAGGAAATACTTTGATTTCCCCCCTTGTGAAACATTCGTCAACTTTAGGGTTTACAGGGGAAGGCTAACTTCTTGCATTGGTTCATAGTGAAATATGCCAATTTAACTAAGGGTTTCATGCATATTTTGAAGAAGGACACTCCATTTATATGGGATGAGCGAGCCCAAGAATACTTCATTGCTCTTAAGAAAGCCTTGGTATCGATGCCTCTGTTGAAGCCTCTATAATACAATAGATACTATTTCCTTTATATTTCCATGTCCGATGGGACGGTTGGTATGGTTCTGGTTCAGGAGGATGATGAGATCCATGAGCACATTGTCTATTATCTTAGTTGAAACTTAGTCGGTCCTAAACTTAAATACTCTCATGTTGAGGAACTAGACTTGGTTGTCGTACATGAGGTTCAAATATTATGACATTATATATTAATTTGAAAAACTACCATAGTTGTTGATATCAATCCATTTAAATAATTCCTTACTAGGCATATCATATGGGGAAAATACAATAAGTGGATTGTGAGTTTTCAAGAATTTGATCTTGATTTTGCTTCAACGAAGTCTAAAAAATCACTAGTTTTTGCTGAGTTGATATTAGACTTCCCTCGACTATATGAGGACGTTATTCATGAAGATTCATTTTAGGATGAACATATCTTCCTTATATCATCTTCGAACCCCTGGTATGGAGACATTCTAGTCTATCTTCAGACCTTGAAGCTATCCCAACATCTGTCAAGAAACGATTGACGACGTATACACCATCAAACTAAAAAATACCTTGTCATCGACGACACTTTGTATCGTTGAGGAGTAGATAATATTTTTCATTATTTCTTAACTCACACAGAAGTTGAGTTGGTTCTCAATGACTACCACAATAGGACTTGTGGTGTCATCTATCTAGGCTTGCGAAAACCCAAAACATTTTGCAAGCCGATTGTTTTTGGCTGTCAATTTTTAAATATTGTGTTGAAGCGGTCAAGAAGTGTCACCCTTGCTAGGTGTTCACTTGGAAAATGTGCTCACATCCAACCCCTCTTCACCCATTCATCACCGTCGGTCCCTTCACCAAGTGGGGGGTGGATTTTATGGACTGTAACCCAACTTTGGTTAGGGGGCATCAACATATTATTGTGGTTCGTGGATTACTTCACTAAATGGGCAGAGGCATGCCTACCATTAAATCTGATGGTAAGAAGACAACATTCTTCATATTCAACCAAATTATATCTCGGTTTAGAATCCCAAAGGAGATTGTCAGTGATCATGAAAGTCACTTTCAAAATGAAATGATGAAGGATTTAGCATCAAAACTGGGGTTTAAACATGGTAATTCTTCCTCTTATTATCCCCGGGAAAATGGACAAGTAGAGGCTGTGAATAAATTTATGAAGACCTTCTTGCAAAAACCTGTCAGCCAGAGTAAATCTGACTGGAATCTAATGCTTTACCCTATTATTTCGGCATATCGAATCACGATAAATACTTCCACCAACTTTTCTCCTTTTTAGTTAGTACACGGTGTGGAGTTGATCCTTCCGATTGAATGTGAAATACCTTCCCTTAAACTGTAAATTGAGCTCCTCCCTGACACATCCGATCTTGAAGAATGCCTCATGCACCTAGAGCATCTAGATGAGCAATGTCGAGATGCCTCAACAACTATCGAAGTGAATAAATGATGTGTTAAGGTTCAATATGAAAGGTATGTTTGTCCTCGGTAGTACACTAAGGGTGACTTGGTCCTATTGTATGACCAAGCCAAAGAACTATTGGGGGAAGAAAAATTCAACCCCATGTGGCACGATCCTTATATCATGCGATGTTTTTTAGAAAACAGAGCTTATGAATTGGAGGATTATGAAGGGAATATGTTGGATGAGCCTAGAAATAGGCTCTACCTGAAAATATGTTATTCTTGAGCCCTCAATCTTGGGTGTGTCTCTTTGTATACTAATGTATCTTAGTGTATATACATATTTTCCCTTGTTTCATCGGCTTGCTTATGAAGTTTTCCCTTGGTTGGAAGATGTCCACGAAGTCTTCAGTTTACTTAGGATTCACAAAAGGTGACAATCATTATACACGAAACATGGCTTCTACCGCTTGGGTCATTTTCTCATTGAAGGGTCAACTGGTGTCTTCAAGTGGCTTTCGTCTAGAGCCATCAACGAATAATGTGGTTGAGTATAGAACTGTTATAAATATTTTGTGCAATGCGATTTGACATGGTGTTCGGTATTTAGAGGCTCACCTGGACTCCCAGTTAGTCGTATGTCAGTTAAATGATAGTTACCGTGTGTGAAACCCTACTCTACTTCGACAATTCCTATGGGTACGAGTTTTGGAACGATACTTTGATTTTCTCACTTATAATCACATACCTAGAAGTTCAAATTATGTATCTAATGTATATGCTAATTATGTTTTAGATTTGATTTTTTCACAAAAATAAGTAAAGAAAACACATCTATACATGTACACATTGTAACATATATAAGTAAAGCTAAATAACAAAATTTCATATTTCATATTTTCAAAAAATATGGTGTCATAGTACAAAGTGGGGCTCACACCTTCAAAATACATATATGGCCGATATATATATGATCATGGAATATACACTTGCGACGTCGGATGCATATCATGATAGAATAGTACAACGTTTGCGAGATGCCAAAAGAGTCACACCCATGCATGGGGCACACCCACTACCTATCATTGCATAGCCTCTAGTAGATCCTCCACCTGAACAATAGGAACCCTATGCATCAAACGAGACAGGTTCCCCTGCACATTTTGAAGAACTCTCTCTGCATATCCTCCCACATACTCGTCTCCCCGACTCCTCCTCCTATGTCATGGGAATCCATATGGTCATTGTGGACCTACATCTGCATGACAAACCAATTGTTAATATTTGATACCATACAAAAATATTTTCGTTTTTATTTTTTTTGAAAAACACACAAAAAAAAATGAAATATATAAAAAAAAATATTACCTATTTCACCGTAGGTGGAGCTTGGTGGAAAAGGCATATTTGGATCCCCTCTGTAGTTGATCCCATCATAAGGGTAGTCATCAATGGCTATGACCTGTCGACACCACTAGAAAAATAACTCATCATTGTAGGGGGTTGGCACCCTACCACCTCCTAGCCACCTCATCACGTCGGTCCACCATGACATGGATGGATNAGTGTAATTCAGATTGGAATCCATGTGTATAAAGTCATTATGGATTGTAATATTCTCATGAGTATCTAGCACTTCCAGCTGAGTCTTCATTACTCCACTTCTGGGAATTATAATGTATTTCAACCATCGCATATACTCCTCTGACCTCACACATTAGGGGGCATATGTTATTGCTAATTTTTCCTCACCCCATACAACTTTCTTGGATGGAATTTCCATTTCCCTATGCAGAATTGAAGTCCCCTTTTCACCTTCCAGAGCCAAAAAATCACATTTTTCCACATATACGCGCCCTACCAGTTAGACAACAAGTGTATACGCAGTTGCTCCACTACAACCTACGTACATCGGTTTTGGTTCTCAAAATTAAAAAGTTTGTCGGGTTTCCATGTCACATCATGAGATAAATGATCCCTTACCTTCCATATACTAGAAACATTTTGAATCGACCCTTTAGTTCCATTTGAAGGCTATAAATTGAGCCATATCCAAGTCGTGGAAGAGGAGAGAATTCAACTTTTGAGAGAAAATATACTCTGGAGAAATTTTCACTTCACATTGAGTCTACATCCCTTTATCCTTTAAAGTCTAAAATCATTGTTCAGCCCCCAAAATCTTCCTTTTTTTTATGGAGAACCTCATTGTCTCCTTTATATGAGCTTTCCTTTAGTGGAGGATTGAAGTGGTGGAGGACCAACTGGAAGGGACTTAATTTCTCAGTTCCGAGATGTATCGATAGAGAAGTTTGTCCCCCATACACTAGTGCTAATTATTTTAATAGAAATACTCTTTTCTCATCCAATTGATATCTTGCAAATATTTGAATTATTATTCCATCGGCATATTTGTCATGTATGTTAATGGATTTTGTTATTTTATGTGCTAACATTATATATTATCACCATATGCTTGTGTATCTTGGTTGTTGAGGACAAGTTGTAGGTATAAAGATTTGAATTGCGTGCTCAATAGTGGTCTTCATAGAACGTCCATATGAGGTATGCTCTTGATATTATCTTGTTAGAATTTTCACTTATATAACATACTTGAGATTAGAGTTGATTTATGCATGTCATTATGTCTATTGTGGTTTAAACCATGCCATAGAGAGATTTGAATCGTAACAAACATGGTGAATACTTGGAGAAACTCACTGATCCAGGAGGATCTCAGTGGCCACCCACCTTGTCCAATTAGCTCAAAACAAGTTTTTGGCAACTTACTATTTTTAGCAGTTTTTCAGTTCTTGAACTTCTGGGGCCATTTTGAAGGCCTAAACGACGTTTTTTCGCGATCAGGAACCTTCATGATAGTTGATGTCTCTCATTGAGTCCCCTAAATGAATATCCTCATCGATACCTTTCCAACGAGCTATCGTGCACCCTAAATGAAGATAAAATTCAAAATTTACGACCACGAGAAGTTAATGTATTAACTTATCCCAACGGGGCCCACATGAATTTTGGCGCTTCATCTCCTAGGGTTAGGTTTTTGGATGTATAGGGTTTTGGAATCCATGTTTATTGTAAAAATGCCTTTAGATCCTCATTGTACTCATATTTTTGCGAATGATCATAGTCGTCACATCTCTTCTCAGAGATAAGATGCCACCATTCTAGCAAGCTTGTTTTAGTTTGCATTTTACAGTTTTCAACATATTTCTTATTTAATATAATCCAAGTTTTATTGTATCTATGTTATTGTTCATTGTGTCTCTATGTTAACATCATAAATATGTGGTTTCATTTTGTTTTGCTCATAAATTTGGATTAGTGTTATCAGAGCGGTCTGCTCCTTGTCTTTTTTTTAATGCATGACCCCGACGCAGTCAGGGTATAGAGGGTTGGGTCTCGAGATTGTTTCTCTTGAGGAAAACTTATCTCGCATGCCCAAGAAACCGTCCATGGAAGTGGAAAATAAATATGAAGGTACATGATATCCTTTCAAAATGTTCCTCAAGGAATCCCTTGAGCGACAGAGGAACGAGATGATGGACAACTTTACACAAATCCTTCGATGATTGCCAACAAGCGACGCATCCACCTAAAGTGGAGGCACCACCCCCTTCAAGGTATAAATCAATTTTGATATTCCTATGTTTGAAGTTCAAATAGATTTCAATGCCATGGTTAAACCTTCTAGAAGGGTATTTTTCTTTCCACAACTTTTCCGATAAGGAAAAGATTACATTTGCACTCCTCAAGGCCATCCCCCATGTCAAATATTGGTGGGATACTTTCTGTGAGAAAAAGGAAATAGATGGTTCCACATTATTTTTCATTGCACCCACTTGGGGTTCCTTTAAGTATTCTATTAAGGAACAATACTACCCTGTTGGAAGTTACGACGACTTATATACAAGATGGACCACACTGCGACAGGAAAGAGACCAAACAATGCCAGAGTTCACTAATGTCTTCCATACCTTGCGCACCAAGATGGGTATCAAATATTCCGAGTGCATCTGGTGCTCAAGTACCGTAGTGGTCTGTATAGATAAATTCATATAGAAATGGATTTTTTGGACATCTCATCCTTGGGCGCAGCCTATCGATATGCCATCAAAATCGAGAAGAAGATGAAACAAAAAGTCGTGACAATTTGGATCTAGAAACCCCTCACAACATAAGCAGGGCAAGGGTAGCCCAAATCCATAGAACAAAGGACAAAGAAAATATGGGAAATCTCATGATAACTATTCCAAGCCACATGAAAAGAATGAAAATGGGAAGATGAAGAAAGATACCGGGATGTGGTGTGACTTCCATAAGATCCTTAGCATAACACTACTGATTGTTGCTCAAAGCAGTCATTGGTGGCTAAGGTAAAATCCTCTGAATCATATGTGGGTTCCGAATCTGAGTCAAAACTAGAAAAGGGGAGACAGATCATTGATGTGGAACCCAGTGCCACCGTTGCTACCACCAAGATCCATCTCGGTGAACCTCATGAGCCAGAGGAAGGAGAGCACCTATTTCATTCACAGATGTGGGTAAAAGGCACTCTATTTCACTTCATCGTTGATAGCGGTAGCTAGAAGAACCTCATTTCAGTAGAGGGCATCAAGTGGCTAGCCCTACTGACAACACTACACTCGCAACCCTACACCATCAGATGGCTCTATAAAGGAAGTGATCTTCACGTTAGCCAACAGTGTCGCCTATCGTATGGCATAAAGCCATTCAAAGATGAGGTATTGTGTGATGTTTCTCCCCTTGAATTTTGTGATGTTATTTTGGGCCAACCTTATTTATGGAAATGTCATGATTTATATGAGTCTAGGCATCACAGTGTTATTATTACTTTGAACAGGAAATTGTATAGGATACCTGAGGTAGTCCCACCTAGTGTTATTTCCTTGATCTTTTCCAAGCAATGCAGGAAGGTTATTTCTCATACTGGGAAATTTGTCTTCTTCGTGATTTGTTCTCAGAGTGAGCGAAAGGTTGCAAACACATCCATGGCCTCCGCAACCGAAATCTCCATGCAACATAAGAAAGTGGATAAGGTAATGGAAGAATACAAAGACATATTTTCATCACCTACTAGGGTACATATGCACTATCAAATCAAGCATCCCATTGATATGACCCTCGATGCACCGCTACCCAATGGGCCAGTCTATCACCGCTCTCTACTAGGAAATGAGGAGATCAAGCGTAAGATCCAAGAACTGCTCCACAAGGGGCACATCCAAACCAGCTCATCATCTTTAGGAAGACCAATCGTGATGGTACAGAAGAAATATGGGACTTGGCGACTTTGCATTGATTATCGGAACCTAAATAAAATCATAGTCAAGAAATGATACCCGATTCCATGAATCGATGATCTCCTTGATCAACTCAAGGGGTGATCCAAAATCGGATCTAGAAGCCTGATAGGGCTTGAAAAATGCTCAAAAATGAAAGTTCTTAGAATGCGACGAAACCAGTGCCATTGCGTCCATCTCATCTTCCTGATTCCAGCAGTATATTTACTTCGTCAAACAGGCTCCGTATGCGAAAGATATCACATTTTGTTCAGAAGCCTAAACAGGTAAAAAGTCAAAGGTCAACTGGTCAAAAAGTCAATGCTGATGTCAGCATGTTGACTATGCAGTAGATGACATGGCACTCTCTGGCTGGTGGTGATTGGGCAGGTTCGCTGACAAGGCAGACATGTGGCAGGCAACTGGACCAGTCAATAGCTGACAAGTGGCATTAATCCGTCGAATGGGGAGATGCCACATGGCCTAGTCATGGGCAGCCACGTGGCACCCAGTCATCATTCGAAGTGGCAGGTTTCAAAAATTTATTTGGAGTCCATGGGGATCGATCCCATGACCTCTTGGACCAGTCCAACTCCTTAACAAATGTCCAAATGCCAATGCACCATACGTGTTCCTTGTTATATGCATCCACAATATTTTATTATAAAGTGTATTATTGTAATGGGCAGAAGGGGGGCTAGGGCCCCAGCCCATGGGCGTATTGTATGTTATGTGACCACACTTTTAAAAGGCTGACACCTACATCTCATGGTTATAACCATACGCCCACACCACAATGCATAATTACCACGATTCCACGGGAATAGGCTTGTGATTAGAGTGGTTAGCAGTTAGCGCGGGGGTGGTGCCTTATTTTAAGGCCACGATTCCATCCTTCCACCATTTGTTTCGGGACTTGGTCCCATTGTAATACCCCAAATGACCATTTGTTTCGGGTTATGGGCCAGCGCTCAGCCTTTTAGGCTGGCGCTTGGCCATATTAAGTGCATATGACCTTAAATTAGGGGGCGCGCATCTAGGGAGAATGGGCTAGGCCCCATTTTTACACAAAAGTGGGTTTGTTATATAGTTTTGGGGATTTTTAAAAGATTATATGCCTGTTTTAGTTGATTTTCTCCATTTTTGGGAGATATTGGGCATTTTTGGAGCCCAA
>JZKD02S1201655.1:191899-215358 GCA_000966675.3 Picea glauca
CTTACACACTTAAATGGATAAGCAATCATCATCAAATGCACATAACAAAGCAGTGCACAATCAAATTTGCAATTTCATCTAAGTATGTGGACGAAGTAACATGTGATGTAGTGCCTTTAAGAGAATGTGGAATGGTCTTAGGTAGTTTATATTTATATGATCGTAAGGCAATCTTCTATAGGACAAAGAATCAATATCATTTCACTAAAGCAGGTCATGATTATGTGGTTCATGCTCATCATGTTAAAGCAAATAAAACACTTCAAACAATGGAACAATTAAAGAAGGCAGTGAAAGAAAGCAACAAACCAATAATTGTTTCAAATGAAGTAATTGATCTTAAGAAAGAACAAGACATGGTTGTTGAATGGAAAATCAATCATAAGTTGCTTCAAGATAAGCTCATGTCGTGCAGATATTTCAAGTATATCAGCTCATTTGCAGTCATATTTTTGATGCTGTCATTAGCAATGTTTTCTACATGGATGATAGTGGCCTCAGTAAGATGTAACAGGGTTCAAATGGCTAACAATATACTATCAGTTGTCATGATTGTGTTACAGTTGATCTTGATGAGACAGGTGCACAGGACAGAGTTCAGAGACAGCAGACAAGTTGGGTGGCCTATCCCGAGCTTGTTGACTGGTCAGTAACCTTTTGGGGACCAAAAGGTCTTTTGTGGGGAGGTGTGATCCGAAATCGGATCCAGAAGCCTGACAGGGCTTGAAAAATGCTAAAAAATGAAAGTGCTCGTAATGCGATGAAACCAGCACCATTGCGTCTGTCTCGTCTTCCTGATTTCGGCGGTATATTTACTTCGTCAAACGAGCTCTGTATGCGAAAGATATCGCATTCTGTTTGGAAGCCTAAACAGGTAAAAAGTCAAAGGTCAACTGGTCAAAAAGTCAATGCTGATGTCAACATGATGACTGTGCAGTATATGATGTGGCACTCTCTGGCTAGTGGTGATTGGGCAGGTTCACTGACAAGGCAGACATGTGGCAGGCAACTGGACCAGTCAATAGCTGACAAGTGGCATTAATCCATCGAATGGGGAGATGCCACATGGCCCAGTCATGGGCAGCCACGTGGCACCCAGTCATCATTCGAAGTGGCAGGTTTCAAAAATTTATTTGGAGTCCATGGGGGTCGATCCCATGACCTCTTGGACCAGTCCAACTCCTTAACAAATGTCCAAATGCCAATGCACCATACGTGTTCCTTGTTATATGCATCCACAATATTTTATTATAAAGTGTATTATTGTAATGGACGAAAGGGGGGTTGGGGCCCCAGCCCGTGGGCGTATTGTATGTTATGTGACCACACTTTTAAAAGGCCGACACCTACAACTCACAGTTATAACCATATGCCCACACCACAACGCATAGTTACCATGATTCCACGGGAATAGGCTTATGATTAAAGTGGTTAGCAGTTAGTGTGGGGGTGGTGCCTTATTTTAAGGCCATGATTCCAGCCTTCCACCATTTTTTTCGGGACTTGGTCCCATTGTAATACCCCAAATGACCATTTGTTTCGGGTTATGGGCCAGCACTCAGCCTTTTAGGCTGGCGCTTGGCCATATTAAGTGCATATGACCTTAAATTAGGGGGCGTGCGTCTAGGGAGAAGGGGCTAGGCCCTATTTTTACACAAAAGTGGGTTTGTTATATAGTTTTGGGGATTTTTAAAAGATTATATGCCTGTTTTAGTTGATTTTCTCCATTTTTGGGAGATATTGGGCATTTTTGGAGCCCAAATTTTGGGAGGAAGTTGGAGATGAGCAACCAACTTCAGATCTATATAAACCAGGACTGTTTGAGGCCATGGAGGATAGTCAAGGATAGAAAAGAGCAGAGATATGCTGAAGGGAAGCCAAGCCAAATCCATATTGATGTAGGGAAGATATTGAGGAGCAGACACTGTCGGGCCATTTCTAGGAGCTCCAGACGTCCGTTTTGTGTGTCGTTTTCTTTGCAGGGTTTTAGAGATCTGGACGAACATGACCAGATTAGTCTTGTAGCCATTTGGCATTGCAACGATGTATTTGTGATCTTTTGAATAGAAATAAAGAAGCCTCCCCCACAGAGACAAAGGCCCGGAGACGTAGGCAAAAGTTGTGCCGAACTCCATTATCAATCTGCGTGTTATGGTTTACTGTCTATTATTTCATTTTAGATCTGCAAATGTTTATATGGCTGTCATAATTCCTCTTCTTTCCTCATTCTTTCACTAAGTTTCTCAAATGGTTAATTAACGCATGCAAAATTAAAACTCAACCATAGTCATTAAAAGATCCTACGGATCAAGGGGTCCAAATACTTCAATAAGATTGATTTGAATTTTGGTTACCATCAGGTCCCATTAGAACCGACAGATGTATGGAAAACTAACTTCAAGTCGAAAGAAGGTCTTTTTGAATGGTTGGTCATGCCCTTTGGCTTGAAAAATTCCCCAACAACTTTCATGAGGATGATGGATGATATCTTGCAACATTTCACTAATTCTTTTGTGGTGGTGTATCTAGATGACATGATCGTCTACAAAAATACTTGGGAATAACACTTGTAGCATATTCAATAGGTTCTTTACACTCTGTGACAACACAAGATATATTCCAACTTGGAAAAATTATCCTTCAGATGGATAGGGTCCATTACCTAGGCTACATTGTTGATGCACATGGTGTGCATGTTGATCCAACAAATATCCAAGTCATTCATGACTGGCCATCCCCAACCACACTCTCTAAGATTTGGATCTTCTTAGGCCTTGCCAATTTCTATAAAGGGTTCGTTTTCATATTCTCCCATATTGCATGGGCCCTCAGCAAAATAACCAGAGGTGGTGGTAAGGAAAAATTTGTGTGGGGCTTGTCCCAACATAAAGCATTCAATGATCTAAATCAATGCTTTTTCTCTGCCCCAGTTCTTTCATTACCTTATCTGCAACAACCCTTTGAGATCGAGATAGATTATTTAGACTATGTTGTGGGTGTAACCATAACTCAGCATGACCACCATGTGGCCTATCATAGTGAGACACTATCGGACGTTGTATGTAAGTACCCTACTTATGACAAATAAATTTACTCCATTGTGCAAGCCTACCACCAATGGAGGCATTACATTCTTAGGAAAGAGACAATAACCCACACTAATCATAAGATGTTGTAGTTCATGTAGACACAAGGAAAATTGTAGAATGACCGTCATCAGAAGTGGTCTACATATTTGCAGCAGTTCCACCTCAACATCAAGTATAAAAAAATAAGTACCAATCAAGTCGTTGATTTCCTCAACTGACCTCCATTTGGAGAACTCACCATAGTTCTTGATTATTGTGGCCATGAGACCTCTGAATGGCCCCACCTCTATGAGATAGATCTTGACTTCGCCAACACCTACTAGATGTTGGTCACAAACACATCTGTCACCAATTTCCATCTTTAGGACAAGCTCCTGTTCCATCTGGGCCATCTATGCATTCCATTAAGAGAGTGAGCGAAGCTAATTTGGGAATCCCACTATTGTTGGGTGGTAGGACACTTCGGCATGGAAAATATAGTGGTAGTTTTGTAGTGACATTTCGACTAACCAAACATTTGACAGGATGTCAGCAAGTATATCCGACCCTACACTTCTTGTGTTATTTCCAAACCAGACATTAAGAAACAAGGCCTATACACTTCTCTACCTACTCTTGAAGCACCCTAGGAATCCATCTCAATGGACTACATGTCGGGCCTTCCATCCACCAAGAGGGGAAATGACTATGTTTTTGTGGTTGTTGATCGTTTTTCCAAGATGGCAATTTTGGCTGCCTCTAAGAAGAGCATCACAATGGAGGCCACTTCCAAGATCTTATTTTAACAAGTGTGGGTACACTTTGGGATCCCACAAACCATTATCTTAGATTAATATAGTCAATTCCTCAGCACATTATGGTCGAGACTCTGGTCACTAATGGACACCAAGCTCACCAAGTCCACTTCCTTCCACCCCTAGACGGATGTCCAAACCGAGGTCATCAACTAGATGATCATGCACATCCCACGCATGTACAATTCCAAGAACACCACACCTAGGATGAGATTCTTCCATATGTTCAAAATAGCTACAACAGAGCCATATATATCTCAATCAACCACAACCCCTTTCAGGAGGGGTTAGGATTTAAACCATTGGGTCCCATGGATGTTGCACTACCCCTTGCGGTCACCCAGGAAGAATCGTCACATGCTCCAACTGGAGATAACAAAGCCACCCGGTTCATTGAGAAAATTCAACACATCCACCAACAGGTTCAAGATATTTTACAGAATTCCAATTCCAAGTACAAGCAATGCCATGATCAATATCGGGTGCCACACCAGTTTCAGGTGGGAGATAAAGTTTGGTTGCACTTGTAGAAATAATTCCTTACAGGGCCTGATCAGAAGCTTCTTCCACTCCGTTATGGACCCTACACCATCACCAAGGTTGTGGTTGACAATGATTTTGAGCTCAACCTTCCCCCATTCCTTGGCTTGCACCCAATATTCAATGTGGACCTCCTTAGGCCTTCTTTTCCACCATTATTGGACACCTCAGAGATAGAATAACATTTGACACCAACAGAGCTCAACCCTGACTGCATGTAAAAAGCATCCAATTATTAGATCATGGACACATAGGTTAAGGGAACGCACCAGCAGAGGATCCAACTTTATCGGGTTGTCAAAGCAGGGCAGCTTCTGCACCAAGGCAAGTGGCTCACCCGGGGCCAAATTGAGCAGAAATTTCCTCATCTGATGGGGGAACTCAACGCAATGGATACCATCACTTCCTAATGAGGGAGTATTGATCCAAGAGTATCTCAGTGGCCACCCACCTTATCCAACTGGCTCAAAACAATTTTTTGGCAACTTACTATTTTTAGCAGTTTTTAGGTTCCTGAACTTCCGGGGCCATTTTGAGGGCCTAAACGATGCTTTTTTTTCTATCAAGAACCTAAATTATATTAGAAGGCTTTGATTGATCCCCCTAAATGAATCTCCTCATCAATACCTTTCCAACGATATATCGTGTTCCCTAAACAAAGATCGTATGCAAAAGTTACGACCCCGGGAAGTTAATGTACTAACTTACCCCAACAGGGCCCACATGACTTTTGGCGCTTCATCTCCTAGGGTTAGGCTTTGGATGTATAGGGTTTTGAAATTCATGTTTATCGTAAAAAGGCCTTCAGAGCCTCATTTTACTCATCTTCTGGTGAATGAGCATAGCCATCACATCTCTTCTCAAAGATAAGCTACCACCATTCAACAAGCTTGTTTTCAGTCTACATTTTACAGTTTTCATCATATGTATTATTTAATATAAGCCAAGTTTTATTGTATCTCTGTTATTTTTCACTGTGTCTCTATGTTAACATCATAAATCTATGGTTTCATTCCGTTCCGCTCATAAATACGGATCACCCACTAAAGTGAATACGTAGGTTCTTACCTCTCATCTTATTGTTTCTCCTCCTCCAAGTCATAAATGTTGGCGCAAAAAAAAAAACTAAAAATGAAAGAACTAAACTATCAATGCTCTTATCCCTTAAGCATCTCCCCAACAACAATGCCAAAAATGTCAGGAAAATTATATGTATAATTTATTTTACATTTTATTATCAATATCTATGTGTAATATTGTGATATACAAACAAATTATGTGCATGATTAGAGCCCAATCTAAAACCAATGTGATGATGAAACAACTTCAAAGAAAAACAAGAACTAATATTCTGAATCTAAGGTTACCAAATCTTTCATAGGTAGAAAATTAGGCTATGACATCTCATGCCTCAAGTGGCTCTCACAACAATACTTTGTTCACTTGTGGAGTTTGATGATCGAGTGAGAATTATAACATTGATGTATCAAATAGAAATAATCTGTATCTAAATCAAATGAAAAACAACTTGGTCAAGTTTAACTGGCTCATTAACATTCACTAAGGTCCCTATGGAAAAAACATAGGCTACAATACGTCTTTTCAACTCTGTGGTTAAAAGAATATTATAATAATACTCTGAAGACCATTCTAGTCCTTACTAAGAGGCAAGTTCATACTTAATTAGAAAGAAAAATATACTTAATCAAATGAAATAATTTCTGCAATCTAAGAAACAAAGAACTAATACACACACACACACACACATGCAATAGAAATTGAAGAAAGAAAGGAAGGAAATGTTTACCAAGAAATTATGCACAAGAAAACATAGATATATACATATGGAATATGGGTGCACAAACCATAGTATGGGGGGCCTCCAAACTTTGACTTGCACACACACAGCAAAGTCCACTGAATAGAGAAACTCAGATCCACTTTATATTAATAATTGAAACCGGTACAAAATTTTGTTCAAAGTTTTTTGTGTATTCCTCCCCCTGCTCTATTCCACGACCATGCATTTATACAGAAGAGGGATGAAACACATCACAATTGATTCCCTCAATTTTTGAATGGTCTAAATCATAAAATAGAAAATACAATAATTCCCAAGAAAAATTGGGTTGATTACTATACAAGATAGGATGCAATCCATTTACAAAATATTTACTTAATACAAAACATCTGGAATTAGGCCGAATCAAATTATTTGTTGATCTGGGCACTCCATTTGGCATGTGGTTTGAAAAATGACTGCAACATAAAATCTGGGAGAATTCTCTTTGAATAAATGCTTGTACATCCCCCATCATGTACTTTCTGAGGAATCTGCACGGATGTCACCTAATTGGGATTATTTTTCATAAAAACCATGTCACATAATCTATTGATTCATCCTCATCAATACAAAATTTACGTGTAAAGATCATTTCCTAGATGAATGCTTACAAATTTAACTAGAAACATTAATCATGAGTTGGAGGTGGCCACACTAGATCTGGGTAGAAACTAGATAACATAAAACCATGTCAACAGGTCTAGGAACAAAACCCTTGTTCTGAAATTTCACCTAAAGTTGCGTAGATATACCAACCTTGGAGGTCATTATCTAAATTCGCTCTCTTACTACAGGAAATTTCTATGTAAACCATCATTGATGAAACCAAGCATAATCCTTCTTAATTCATTAAAAATAAAGGAAATGTATGAAAATTAACCACTTGAGAATATGGAGGTGTATCATGATGTTTTCGTGAAGATTTATGGTAGGGATAGTGATAAATGAGTGAAGGGTGTGGTGAAAAGAATGAATTAAATGATGGAAAAGGTGACACAATAGCGACCGAACAATTCCTACGGGTTTTCCCTAAGATATGTTACCTGGACAAAAAAGAGAATGAATTTAAAATTCAAAGAAGAATTGACCATAAAGATTGATAACGCTTGTTTCATGTTGGGTGATAAACACATACTCTTTATGGAGGAGATATAAAATGTTTGAAAACATAGGTATTCCAATAGAGGATGAACACCTTCAGTAACCACTCACTAAAATAGATCAAAGATCAACACACCAATGTTTTCATGTGGTAAAACCTCTACGGGGAAACATCCACGACCCCAACCTATGTGTCCACTTGGAGAAATTTATTAATGCAAAATAAAAATTTACAGAGAGATTTACAAGAGAGTTTGTGACAATCGATCATTGGAAAATGATCCCCCATTCTCTTTAAATAGATATCATGGACCAATTGAGTGTTAATCCATGGATCAATGTATCCATTAAGATTGAGAAGAATATGAACCTTCAGATCACTCTATGTTGGGAACATATCATGACCAATGGATTTCCTAACTACATATGCATACTAATTCATACTAAAGAAAAACACTAAGAAACACACTTTTACATAATGATACATTAGACCAAGTTGATATAAACAAACTCCTAAGTGTCTAAATATTCTAACATCTCCCCTTAAGAACAAACATGGGATAGGATTGAAGGATTTACAAAGGTGACACAATAGGAGAAGGAAGGAGGCATTAGAGCCTATCCCCCTTTAATGATAACTTCTTGAACTCCTAATATAGATCGAAGTTTCGAAAAAATTTCTTCTATAAGAGACTTTGTGAAAATGTTTGCAACTTGATCATTTGTACGGAAGAAGAGCACTTCGATAACTCAAACATGAATTAGTTTTCTGATGAAGTACATGTGTAGTTGGATGTGTTTTTTTGTTGATGTTGAACCGAGTCTTTGGTGATCTCGATGCCACTCTTATTGTTGCACCAGAGTGTTGTCAGATGTTGTTTTTTGAATCCAAACTCTGAAAGGATCTGTTGAAACCACAAGGATTCTTGACTTGAATTAATTGATGCTCAACACTCTGCTTCTAATGAAGAAAGGAAAATTTCTTGTTGTTTCTTACAGGCCCAAGTGACAAATCTTTAAATAAGGATGAAAACATAACCTACAATAGAATTTCAATCATCAAGGTTTCCAACCCAATATGTTAGTGCAACCAACCAATAAAGGAGACCACCCTGAACTGTAATGTATCTCGAATTGAACTATACCCTGGACATACCGAAGTATTATTTTATCTTCTTTCTAATGGATTTCATGGGGTGTTTTCATATACTTAGAAACAACACCAATAGAAAATTAAATATTAGGATGGGTATGAGTCAAGTATAAGAGGATACCAACTAACTAACAATACAAAGTGGAATAAAATTCAGGAGAAGTATAGGTGGCAACAAGATTGACTCCATATTGGAAGGGAGAAGGGGCTGGATTAAAATCTTCCATGTGAAACGACGAAGAAGGTCACAGTCATACTTAGACTAGGAAATAAAAAATTCTTCCTTGGTTTGCAAAACTTGGAGGCCAAGGAAATAGTGAAAAAATCCTAAGTCTGTCATTTCAAATTTCTTCTTAAGGATGGTTTTAACATTCTTTAAAAATTTTGGCTCACTACCAGTGTGGATAAGTTCATCAACATAAAGAACAAGGATTATGATATGGCTTCCTACTTTCTTGATATAGACATTAGGATAATAATATCATCTAGAAAATCCGTTGTCAAGAATAAAGTTGTCCATTTTGGCATACCAAAAGAGACTTCTTAAGGCGACAAACAAGGATAGAGTCAGTCTGGACATAGCCAAGAGGTTGTTACATGTAGATTTCTTCTTGAAAATCCCCATGTAATAAGGTAGATTTGAAATCCATCTTAGGGACCTCCCATTTATGTGAGACTACAAGGGCTATGACAAGGTGGATGGAATTCATTTTGGCTACAGGGGCAAAGGTTTCATTCTAGTCAGTTCCTTAAACTTGGGAGAATCCTTTGGAAACTAACCGAGCCTTTTGATTTCAACACTTCCATCTGATGCATACCTATTTCTATAGGCACGTTTACATATGACAACTTATCTTTCTTTCGAAAGAGGTACAAGATCCCAAGTATTGTTTTCCATTAAAGAATAATACTCTTCATTCATTGTTGTATCCCAATCTGAATGACCCGAAGCTTCTGCAAATGTCTCTGGATCATGAGTCTATGAAACTTGAGCCAAAATAGAAGAGGCTCATTGCAACTATGAACGTGTTCGACGCTAATATGAAGGATCACCAACAATATCACCAATTTATTCTTATGTTGAACAAACCCATCTAGGAAGAGGTGGTGTTGGTTCACGTTCATGTTCAATGGACTCATCCAGATGAAGGTGAGTAGGCGAAGGTGGATTTTCATCCTCACTGTCATCATCTAAAGAAGAAGAAACTAGAATAGGAATAGAAGAAGGCACAAACACTGAAGATGACTCATGGGATGACGCAGGCACAAACATTAAATTAGGCTCGCAAGCCAAGAGATTTTCATCAAATTTAACATCTCTTCTAATATTAATTTCATTACAATGTGGTTGAAGAAGTATGTAACCTTTAACATCTTCTGAAGAACCAACAAATATGCACTTCTCACTTCTTGGTTGTAATGCTTTCATTTTCTCATCAGGAATGTGAGCCCATGATACACTGCCAAATACACGGAAGTGACTTACATCTGCCTTAATTTTATTCCATACTTATTCCATTGTTATATTTTTAAGATCCTTTGTGGGAGTGTAATTTACTATGTAATCTTCATAGTTAATGGCTTCTGCCAATATTTTAGACTTAATCCCTTAGATTGGATCATACAATTATCAATTTCTTTTAATGTGTGGTTATTTCTCTTAGAAACACCATTTTGTTGTGGTGTATATGGAACAATGTGTTGCATTTGTATTCCCTGTGCGGTGCAGTAACTTGTAAAATTATTTTTCACATATTCGCCTCCATTATTTGTTCTTAACCTTTGAAGTTAATGTCCAAATTTCTTTTCTACAAGGGTCTTGTAGGCCAAAAAATTGTCAAAACATTTTCCCTTAAGTTTTAAGAAGTAAAAGAAAAAGTGTTTGGAGAAGTCATAAATGAAAGTTAATAAATACTTGCACCCAAAAAAAGAAGGAGATGAAAGTGGACCACACAGGTCATTGTGAACAAGTTGCAAAGGGGCCAAGGTGTGACAAGAGACACGTTTGTCAAAAATGTTCCTATGATGTTTGTTGAGAACACAATCGACAAAAATACCATATATTCATGAAACAAGATGAAGAATTGTCACCATTTGTTGACTACATAGTTGTTGCAATGAGCAATAGTTTAGATGACCAAACCGCTCATGCCAAAGTTTTCTCAAGTCATCGTTATGAGAAACAAAAACTGATGGAAAAGATGATGACCCAAAGTTGTCAAACTTGTACAACATGGTAATATCATCAACAATTCCAGTTGCAAGAACATGCTGAGGATATTTTAGATCCTTAATTACAACTTGATGAGGTGAAAACTCTACAGTTTTACCTTCACCTGAATGAGTAATTTGATATACTGATAGAAGGTTGCAGGAAATACTTGGAACACATAATACATCATTGAAATGACCATTATCTACCCGAACTATTCCAGACCCTATAACACTAAGATATCTATCATCACAAACAAATATTGTCATGGTTTTACATTCATTTAGAGTAGAAAATATGGCTTTATCCTTAGCCATATGATAAGATGATCCATAATCAATAAGCCACTCATCAAAAGAAGACTAGAAGTTGCATTGAAGGAGAAACCAAAAGAAAAAAATGCATGTCCATGAAAAGAAGAAGAAGAAGAATCAATATTGATATTTTGCTTCTTCATCACTGCTTCTAAAGTTGTCATCTTCTTAAAAAAATTAGACTCATCATGACCATCTTTACCACAAAATTTGCAATGTCTGTTAGTCTTCTTATTTTTATATTTTTCTCATTTATCACCATTAGGAGTGGAAGCTGGATGGGTGGGTTTGGGACCCTTGTTTTGTTGTTGTTGTGGGAAGGTTGTTGCTTCTTAGAATTCTTGGATTTATCTTTCTGTTGGGCCACTAAGGCTTTGTGGGATGTACTTGCAGTGATGATCACTCCAAGTTGAACAAGCTTATCTTTCTCTCTAATCAAAGAATCCCAAAAGGAATCAAGAGTGGGTTTTGGATAAGAAGTCCCTAGAGCTTCTCTGATGACATAGAAGGTAGATACAAACACTGAATATGCACTACCAAGCTTAGCAAGAATAATATATATGCAATTCTCATCATCCAACTTTATGTTACACTCTTCACACAAAATTATAAGTGTTTTGAACTTAGATAAATAGTCTTCAATGAAAGAAAAATCATTTGGAATTAAAGTCATTATCTTATTTTCTATCTAGTGGGCTTGAATAATATTGTGTTTGCCAAAAACAACTTCAAGATTTTCCAAGCTTTATTGGGGGCATTAATTCCTTGAAGGTGAAACCTTAAATCATGAGAGATGGACATTTTGATTAGTCCACGAGCTTTGTTGTTCATATTAATCCATTTGACATACTTTTCATCATCAATGGGTTCTTCTTCTTTTCCCAAGGTAATCCAGTACAATCCTTTACTTCTTAATAAATTCTCCATATGGTATTTCCATTGGAAGTAGTTGGAGCTGGTAAGAAAAATATCATTGGGAGACTCCATATTAAAATATGCACAGAAATATGAAAATGATGGTCTGGATGGAAATATCTTGAAAAAATAGGTTGTTTAAAAAAACAGCATTGAAAGCGAACTTCGAATGTGAAAGTTATGCCCTTCTTAATAAAGGCATAAACAATAACCAAAGATCCATGTAGCAGGTAGAAGTTGGTCCACATGGTGATACCCCTGCTAATAACCTCACTTTTACAAATAATTTGCTTATGAAGTGACCCACTTTTATAAAATAAGTGGGGATCAATTTTACAATTGAAGTTACTTTTATAAAATAAGTGAAATACACTTTACAATGGATGCATGAATTTTTTCAAAAAAAAAACAAAAAAGAGATAACTCAAGACCTTTTATTTAATAAAACAACTTTTAACCAAGTGAGCTAGTGCAAAACATATTGTATTGTTTAGAAGGAGGATTGGGGGTGTTTTTGTTGTTGTTGTTGTTGTTGTGGAAGACCGCCCGTGAGAGCATGCTAAAAAAAATTGTTTTCACACAAGAATTATTTTTTGCTTCTTGATGACAACAAGGGTTAGATCTCGGTTAGTTTACCCAATAAATGCAATTTTTCCCTCTATTTCTGATTTACCAAGATTGCATAGAGCTCACGAAAAAGAGCATACATAGATAGGGAAATCCTTTCCCATATGTTTTATGATTTGTTTAGATCGCATAGGGAGAATGGAAAAGAGTATGTGCATATCGAAAAGGGTAGCAACCCAAAAATAAAAAACAAAAAGAAAAAATATTATCTCTGCAAAAATTGAAAAGGGCGTGTTTGGGATTTATACCTCTAGATTTGACTGAAATGTCTGTATCTTGGGCAAACGAAAACCTTTTTGAGTGAAACAAAAAGCATTATGGATTGAAACGAGGGCTCTAGATGCAATGGAACAATCCTCTTATCCCAGAAATGTATGGAAATGGAAGAAACCAGAGATGAGGAAACATGGATTCACGATCTTGATCTACAACATGAGCAGGTATTTAAATGCACTCTGATACCATGTTCAACAACAAAGGTATTCCAATAGAGGATGAACACCTTTAGTAACCGCTAACATAACCAGATAAAATATTAACACACCGATGTTTTTATGTGGTAAAACCATTATGAGGAAATATCCATGACACCAACCAATGTGGCCACTTGGAGTAATTTATTAATGCAAAATAAAAATTTACAGAGAGATTTACAAGAGAGTTTCTCACAATCGATCATCAAAAAATTACCCTCCATTCTCTTTAAATACATATCATGGACCAATTGGGTGTTAACCCATGGATCAATGTAGTCGTCAAGATAGAGGAGAATATGAACCGTCATATCACTCTATGTGAGGAACGTATCATGATTGTCGGATTTCCTAACTACAAATGCATACTAATTCATACTAAAGAAACACACATTTACCTAGAAACACATTAGACCAAGTTGATCTTAACTAAATCCTAAGTGTCTAAATATCCTAACATAAAAGATAAAATTTCATGAAGGATGGAGGGTTTTTTCAGATTTGATAATGATCACTAGACCCTTTGAAGATGGTGATGAAGTTTCTAAAGGTAGGGAGGCATTAGTTCAAGTTAATCTCAAATCCTTTTCCATCAATATGTATATTTATAGTTTGGTTGTGGAGTCTAGGATTTGCTTGAGGGTCGAAAACATTAGGCAACACATGAAAAATCTAGGAGATATGGTTCCTAGTCTAAGTAATAGGATCATATACATGCCATCCATATCCCCCACATGGAAAGAAATAGTGGAGGATGAGGTGGACATATAGTAAATGCATAGGACATGCGTGGGAAAATCCTCTCTAACCATAGTTCACACTATTGAGGAAATGATGTGGGGTCAGTACAAGGATTCATGGCCTTTTTTGAATTCTCCTCATGTGACATTTAGTTCACCGCCTTGTGATCCGAAGCTAATCCATATTCCTTCTATGATAGGGTGTGAATCTCTATCCTTGGACAATTGCTATTATGGGGATGAGATTCCATATCCTTGGACAATTACTATCATCAAGGTCGGTCTCTCTATCCTTGGAAAATTACTACCATTGATTCTCACACAAGGAAATGTTTTATATGGATCCACTCCATTTAAATACTTGGATTTCTATGAGGGCCAAATAAAATTCTTCTTACTTTTTTACTTATAGTCATCAATTTTTATCATAGATTCAATATTTTCCCAATGTTTTTCCATTTATTGAGGCCTTATGTAGCCCCAAGTCCTTAAACTTGGGACCTCCTTAGATTTTTATTTCGTGAGATTCATTACTAAGTTTTTACCTCTCTTGACTTACCTTCCCTTTAATGCTTTGATGTGTTAGAGGTTATGAACCTATGAATTCCTTATGAATTGTGTGCATGCTTTGATGAGGATACTAATGTATTGTATTTTCCTTTATTTTCTTGAATTTCATCTCTTTGGTGGTTAGCTTCAAGTTGTCATGAATTTATTTCAGTCTTATTCTAATTTCCTCTTCTTTGTTTCTTGGTTATCAACGATGTTTTGATTATTTTTGCGTGCACTTACTTTATTGGTTTTTTATTTGTGGCTTATGGATTCCAATAGTTTTAACATGTTTCACTACCATGAAAATGTGTAGGTTTCAAGTTTCAATATAACATGGGCAAGTTGGGAGCATGTTTGTCACTTTCAACCAATGCCAATTCAACAAAGCTAGGAGGTTGGGTGTTGAACTAAAAATGATAAATAAGCAATGTTGCATGTTCACATGTGGATAGAAATGATACTTCAACATGTAAAGGAGATATAAGTGATGCATTGAAATAGTGGCATTGAAATTATGGAACATTTAACGAAGTAATATCATACACAAGTGGCTTGCAAGATTGTATCCAAGGATTGATGGATTTTAGCTTTGGGAGCTCAATGGAAAGCATGGTGGGATTAGTATATGAAGGGGAAATGTGGAAGAAAATATTGATATTGAGCATATAAATATCATATCAATCCTCATCTATTCTTATTTGCATATTTTTTCATCAATAAAAGGTTCCCGACCAAGTTTCTAAGAAAGACGACAATTCTAATGGTATTTTCCCTTTAAGTGCATTTCACATCCAGGGGCAACTTTCACCATGAAATAATATCTTTCAATGTGATAAATTATTTCAAATGCGTTAATAATCTATATTTAAAATCATATATCATGAATTACAATCACAACCTAAGTTAATAAATGTTGGTGAAATAACATTTTGTGCAAGAGATGAACTTTGGCCTTTAAATCTTATTTATGCACAATTTTGAGGTCCNTTCATAATTAAAGTTTGATGTTTCGTTGATTTCATTATGAAAGTGATGAAAAAATTTTGTTAGTGTTTAAACATAACTTGTTAGCATGATAATATCAATTTGATGATGATCCTTTATGTGCATATGATAGTGAGAGAGAAAATGAAATACATGGTAGGATGTAGGTGGAAGATTCATTGAAAGATTTTTACAAACCATTCAAAGCTCCAACTTGCGCAAGATTCCATCACTAGAAAATTGAACAAGAAAGAAGATTAAATAAGTGCTTCACCTATAGACAATCAATAGTTGAAAAGAGCATGCAACTCTTCTTCTAGTAAAACTCAAGAAAGAAAAGAGGATTGAAACAAGAATTACCATTGGAATGTGAAATATCCAAATGATGGAGGAAGACCCTGATTTGGAAACCTTGAACTTGAACATCATGAAAGGGACTAGGATTGACATTTAATGCAAGTCAATTTACTGCCCAAAGTCACTGGACGTTTTCTTAGCATGCATTCACAAAAGGTCAAACTTGTTGGTTGAAAGCTTCATGTTAACTGTGTAAATTTTTGTAATGTCAAAATATTCAATTGTAAGTTATTCTCATTTTCAACATGAGGGAAGGACAAATTTGTGTAAGGATGGAGAGACCAAGAATTCAAAGAGTCTAGGATAGCCAAGAGTTGGGGGACTATAAAGCCAAAGTCCATATACAAATTTTATAAATAAAATTATTTCTTTCATGCAAACGATTATTTTTTACATTTTAAACTATATTTGTATGTTAATAAGAGATTTAATTAGCTATTTGTGTTTATACTTTTGCAACGTCGCCACTAGTTGTAGAATATTTTTTATTCTTTTGGTTTTCTTGAAGATAGTAGGTGTAGACATTGCAATATATAAATTGTTCTCATGGTTGTAATGGATGTTCTTCCTTATATTTTACATTTCTATCAAATTGGTATGAAACATGGTATCTCTCAATAATTCGTAAACTATTCTCATTTTCTCAGATCTACCTTAGTTTTTCACAGGTGTAGTTGGTGGACTATTTCCCCTAATGTTTGTGTTTAATCTCTATTTCTTGTCAACTAGTTATATAAGGATCCTAGGTAGGATTTGTATTAGCAACATTTCTCCATTTTCTTTCTTAGCCACAGTTCATTTTAATTCACAAAACCTAGATTATGGTAGTCGATCCATAAATGAAGAGATTGTCATTTAAATGGGGAAAGGTCTAATTGGGTGATTTTGTTGGGTAAGCATGCGAAGTTAACAATGGGAATTTGTCCATGTCAATAGTATGGTAGCATCTCTTCTCACAAATATTTAAAGAAGAGGCATAAAAGGACAAATATTGGATTAGTGTTAATTATTAGGATTTCTTGTTGGATTGATGATTGGTCATAACAACATTTGAATGATGGTTTGAAGACTTCATATTAATGTGTGTCATCAACTATATAGCCATACAATGCTCATTGTTCCCTATGATTAGTTTATTAAAACAACAATGATCATTGGTCAATTTTGATGGTAGATTTTGTTGGCATGTTTGGCATGTTTGATGGGAAAACCATCATATGCATGAGGTGTTTGATGAGAAGATACATTTTGGGATTATAGTATTTTGGTTATTAATCCTTTGGTATTTAAAACATTTGGTGGGAATACCATCTTGTTGCATGCAATATAGATCATTTGTGATTCCTATTAACCATCATAAGATAATGATCACGAGCCTATTTTCCATCTTCTATGTGTTATCGCATAGTTTGTAGTTTGGAAAAATCCAAACCCAAACCACAAGTGTGTGACACAACTGGGAACACCTATCATTTTCACCTCAATAGATGTCCCCCTCATTTTAGTGAAGGACAAGTCCAACACAAGGGAGGCTTCCCAGGTGATCCTAGGGGGGTTGCGATGAGAGAAGGAAATAGATCAAAGAGTACCCCTATAGGTCAAGGTCAAGGATGAGAATGATGCTTGGGGAAAGATTATTAGGAGTTGGTAAATGATTTCCAAGATTGTGTACCTAAAAACAATTGTTAGAATTGCCCAAACAAGACAATAATGATTATAGAAGTCTCAAAACCAATGGGGAATCAACAATAAATATCGTTGTCCCAAAATTGCAGAAGTATGGAAATATATATCAGCTATAAAGAATCTATGACAATTGCAAATTAAAACATAAAAATCAAGTATATGATGTTGGAAAATAAGCTAACAATTAGTAGACAATATTCCAATGTTTAAACCAAGAATTTGATAGCAAGAGAGGGTTGTTAATGAGTGTTATCAACAGAGTTTTATTACAGCCTTATGGAAGAAGAAAAATTTTGCTACAAAAGCAAGTTTTGGCCACTAAAATCAACAAGTAAGCCACCCAAACAATAGCTCTTAAACAATAGATCAATTATGACATATTGCAAGTAAATTTAAGCTATAAAAAAGTCGTAAAAGAGTAAGAGAGTGAGTTTTTTGTAGCCTTATTGGTTGTAGGTTAATGTTTATTACAACAAATCATTCACTTGGTAAATCATGATGCCCTTAGGGCACAAGAAAGATTTAAGCATGTAAAATTTAGATCCAACCTTAAACAAATCAATTTATTTAAATTCACATTTACCAATGCAACAATATTCAATCTCCAATGCAACTAGTACTTTATCTATTGGGTTATGGAGTCTCTTGCTTTGAGATAGGGTTTATTACTCTTCTAGGGGTGTAATTTGTTTTACTCCCTAGAGAAAACACACCTTAGCAAGGTCTTTCTCTAAGGGTGTAAGCCATTTTACTCCTTGTAGCAATCCCTAATCCTTTTCAATAACAATAGATATAAATTCCTTGATGGAGGGTGTATGCCCTTATACTACTCCAAGGATTTGACAAAATAACCTTGAAATCAAGAAGAAACACACAAAATTGCATAAATTCATTACCTAATCCAAGAGATAGCATTGAAAACCATTACTTATCAAAGATATTCCATCAAATTGCCAAGAACAAGAATCCAAGAGAAGTCACTCGCCTTTCTTCCACCAATAGACAAGCAAAACATCCATTTTTCACAAGAGACAAGAGATAGTGAATTTCCCAAGAGATGCTGAAATTTCAGTCCACAATTTATGTAATTCTCAAGTGATGAGAGATGAAAATGAAAAAAGAGATGGCCTCTATTTATGTGAGGCCATATAAACCAATTTGTCCACATTAAATTGTCAACAACAAATTAAAAGAGGGTCGACCCCCTTCATTTTCCCTTACAATTTGCAAATAATAAAATTATATAAGATAAAACCATAAAAAGGGTGTCATCATGCCCTAGAAGGGTGAAATGAGGCCTAGAAATGAGACACTGAGCCTCAAAAAGTAGATCATTGGGCCTCTAAAGGCCATGTGCCAAGCTATTATGTGCTATACTATCATGACATTCATCGTATTCCTTCAAACCACATCACATCACCTCCAAAACCATCAATCCCACCAAATACTAGCCTCTAAATGATGTCAAGGGCTTAGAAGGTGACATCCTAGGCTTCCAAAGGCCAACGTCTAGGTGAAAAGGGCTATGATGTCATCCTCAAATGTTGCCAAAGTTCCTTTAAAGGAAACATCCTCCATCCCTTGTACACAAATTTTCATCGGTCCTCTGCCCACCCTGTGGGGTATGGCATCCATCCTTGGGGTTTTCAACCCCTCATGAAGGTCAAAATGGCATAAGTCCTCTATGGATACCTTTCACCGAGCAAGGTACTGTAAAAAAAAACAAGTACGCTCTCCATGGGTCCACAAGTCGCATGTATCATGCCAAGTAAGCCACATTTAATAAAGGAACCACCCAAAGATGTGCATCAAGTTCACCCTTTTCAAACTAAGCAAATGCTTAAAGACCTTATAAAATTTTCCAAATTTAAGTATGGGAGGGTTGTCATGGTGCCCTATTGGGTATATCAATCCCCAAGTCAAGGAGTGTTTCCCAAGAAGACCCTCCCTGATTCATGTAATGAGTATCGGGTGGATGGGGGTATTATTTTTGGGCATGGGGATCTTGACATATCAATGACTCATATTGTCTCATTTATGGGTGTTTTGTGGAGGGTGTGTTACATCCCTCGTTTGTAATGAAACATTTTTCCAAGCACTTTTATTTGTCATTGATTTATTATGGTCCAAAACATTAAGTGTTATGTGCAATGGAAAGTAAGTAGAACCACAATTCCACTTGAAGTTAGGAACACATTGAGTGCCATGTGTAAGGAAAGTAAAAGACACCGCAAATGCATTCTCCCAACAAGCGAGGCATTTATTAATAATGTGTTTTCTTTTTAAAAGGTCTTTGATTTTTTATGGAGAAGCATTTCATTTCACTCAGGACCTTAGGGCGAGCATCTAGAGGGATAAGTTATGGCTTTTAACTTTCTCTAGCTACAACACCTCTAGGCCTTTATCCCCTTCTTCCCATGAAATGAAATACAATCGCTTCTTGGGGTCAATAACCCCAAAATCCCAAAATATGAGGAAGCTAAAGGGAAAAGGTGTGGAAAGTGGTAAGTATGTGTAGGAATGGTACGATGACCCTTCAAGGAGACCCCCCAGTAGCAACCCTTTTCCCAAGGGTGACCCACTTATTAGGAAACCATGTCAACCACCAAGGTGAAATGAGGCAAAGGGTATAATTTCCAAGCAGATGTTTTCATAATCAAGAAAGGACTCTTTGCAACATTCTCAAATGCTTCAGTTATTAAAGTGACACTTACCATGAGACCAAACTTGTTACCTCATGAAGAAAGACTTGTTTTCCTCTATGGGCCAAGCTGGTGTGGTGAACATTGTTATGCTGGTACCGATGAATGGTGATGTGGTGGAGAGGAAGGGATCTATCTGATTATCTAGTTCTCGACACTCTATGTCTTCAACCTACGGGCCTCGATACATCATCTCCTTAGTTACCCCTATTCTGGGGGGTAACACTATGTTTTGGAGATAGTTCTTTGATAGCATACTTATTATTCCTTTGACAACATGGAGACATTTTGAGTTCCAATTTTGGTTGTTCATATTTACTTCATTGTTTTTCAAAAAGGATTGTGTGAATGTGTTTGAAGGTTACTATTATGCAAATGGTCTCTCCATAGAGAGCATGGTTATATGTCATCATGGTCAAGTTTTTATTTTCAACATTCCTCACTTTTGTATCCATGCCCAAGTAAAAATTAAGGGTGTGTTGGAATGTAAGTTTTAGATGTTCCATCTAAGTTGTGGTTAAGGGGGGTGCTAGAGCATGTAAACCTGACTTATCAATATTTTGGACTACATTAGTTATTAATTGAGTAGGGGTTGTGGTATCATCGTTGGGGATTTAAGGTTAGTGAACTGAAAATATAACCTTATATGTATTGGAGACCTTGCATTTGTTTGTACATGATAAAACAACATATAAATTGAGCTTCTATTTCATAGTGAAATTTTGTCCCTCATTAGATTTCTCCATTATAATATTTGTGTTTTGGTGATCATGTGTATTGGGATTTCTTTATTTGGTGTTGTTTATGAAGTTATGGTGAAGTTATGGTTTTCTATAAGATAGGTCTAATATATAATTAAGTTAGGGTTTCTATGAGCTAAGTCCATCACCATTAATTCTCACAACATCATGTTATGGGAAAGTTGGGATTACCTAATCTTATTATATATTCATTATCACAATGCATTAATAATTGTTATTTTTTCTTTACTCTTCTTTGTTATTTCACATTATTTCAAGAAATTCTACAAACAAATTGTGTTAAGTTCATGCCATCAACATTCTCTAGATTTAAATGACCTATACCCTTATACCATCCAACATGTCTACCTTGTTGAAATTTTGAGAATTGATTGCTTAATGAAAATTCAATAATTTCACCTCAACCTTGAGGTTTCCCAAATCTATTTCCCCTAAACCCTTAATGTTGAATATAAAATTAATAAATTATAGTATAAAATGTGTATCTTCTCTTTAACCCAATTCACAAGGTATCCCAAGGAAATGAATACCAATTGGGTGTAATTCAATGCAATGATGTTTCTTCCCTTAGGTCACACTTTCCAAGAAAATCTAAGATCTAAAAAGGCCTTATCACTATAGAGGATTGTTGTAGTAAATACACCCCTTAAGCTTCTAGATGTTTGTTAAATCACTCAACAAATTTTTCTCAATGTTATGTCAAATAAACAAGCATGACTAGCACTAGGAAATACTCAATAATCAAAATAACATAAGCTAAAATTCAAATATGCAAGTACACAAATTTTAGACAGCTAGAACACTACACACACACACACATATGATGAAGTACAAGGACATACCATCACTTAATACAAGTTGGTACAAGTCAAGATCTCAAAACCTTAGCTAGGGAATCCACCAAAATATAAAATGCTAGCCATACTAGCTGGGAATATCTCCAAACTAAATATTATCGCTCCACCAAAGATCCACAAAAATAAATCACAACACATTAGCAAGTCCTCCTTGAGACCTTAAACTACATCACACAAGTATACAAGGTACTCTCCCCCAATTTTTTCCACATCAAGTATTCCAATCTATACTAGGATTTCTAAATGCCACAAAACCATGGACTTCTTCTCTCACAAGTACTAATAGAGAAAGTTCTCCCTTTTCTCCTCTAGGGTTTATCCCAACCCCTAGCATCCCTTGTCTTCCAAAAAAACCATAACCCTAGTCTTCCCTTGAATTCCCTCAAGAACCCTAGTGATCAATACATAGAGAGAAAATACATATGAAGAAGAGTACAAAAATACAAGTTCTCTCTAGCTCTCACATCTCTAACACAAGCATTTGATTACATGAGTGAACAATAACAAATATGATGGAAAAAAATATCTTCTACATTTATATATATGAAAGGTGAGGTAGGCCAACAATAAAAAGTGGACCTAGTCCAAAATAAGAAACCTAACTAAATCCATGACATGTGAAGCTCCAAGGTGAGAGCATCCAAAAAGAAAGGGTCTAATTAGAATAATCCATGACATGTGTCTAATGATCCTCTTCCAATGGCCTCCAATGCTACAATGCTCCCTCCTAAGCCACATGTACCTATGGATCCACCACACGTACATGATAAATTCTCAACCCAAGGGTTATCAAGTCAAGTACAAGATTCCATGCAAGAAACGAAGTATCCCCATGCCTTTTAGGGCTCAACATCATCCTCCAATATTCCCAATGTTTCTCCTTCAAGGTGAGTCATCCCCTCAAGAAACCAACCAAATTCTAGGTGCTCAACTCATGAAGAAGTCACCAAACTACATAGGCCCCCAACCTCCTAAGGAAATGTAAGTCAAGGCATGGAAATACATAAGAAAACTATCTCCAATGTGTATTCCCATCATGATACAACCAAGGTTAATCAACACATCATGCATTGCACATCACATGAAGAATCCCCAAGCACGATGTTAACACTTTTGGAGTAACTCCAAAAGCTAACACTTGTTCTTTAGGAGGAAAGAATTTTCAAAAACATCACTTTTCTCTCTCTGCAACTCAACCAAACTTGCCATCTACAAATAAGAACCCATTGCATTCTTGGAACCAACCACTGGACTATGAAAAGGACATGTCCTTCACACATCACATTCCTCCATCAAGGCATCACAACTCACTACCTCAAAGCAACTAGAAGGCTTACAAATGGAAGTAGCCAATGCAATATGGTTAGAACATATTCTAGGAGGTATACTCACCTTCACCAAAGATATGGGTGCTCCTACATGTTCTTGTGCAACTTGCAATGTATGAGTAAGCCATATCAACTTATCGCATGCTGAAGTAGAGGGTAAGGGCATATCCATCCTCACACTCTCCTCATCCACCCCTAGATATGATTATACTCTATCCTTTGAATTAGCCTATGGAATAACAACATCCTCACTCCCTTAAATAATTTAAGGGGGTAAATATGATCAAGAGGACCATCCATCCTCATCAAACTTCACATCTTAGCTTATAAAAGTATTTTATTTTTTGGGGATATAGATTTCATAATCTTTAGAAGTCTCACAGTATCTAACATAACAAGATTTCATCACAACATCTCAATTATCCAAATAA
>JZKD02S1201656.1:0-12550 GCA_000966675.3 Picea glauca
ATGAGAGAAACATACCTCTTGAGGTGTCTCCCATATGATTTGACACATGTGCTCTGCCTGAGAGTTGATCTGCCTGCTTCTTCCTGCATTCAGATTCATAGTGCCCATACTTTTTACAGTAATAGCATTGTATGCTAGTTTTTTCATTAGACCTTCTCCCTCTGCCTCTTTGAGGCTGGAAATTCTGATGTTGATTTTGTTGTTGTTGCCTTTGACCTTGGAAATTTGGATTCTGAGATTGTTGTCTGTTACCTCCACTGTAGTAAGGATTACTTTGATTGTTCCCTCTTTCTCTACTTCTTCTTCTGCCTTTCCCTCTTCTGAATGAGAATTGAGTTTGGAAGGCATTGGAGATTGACTCATCTGTGAGATGTAGTTTGGTCTCATGTGTCACCAGAGAACCAATTAACTCATCTGTTGTAAATCTTGACAGATCCTTGGATTCAAGGATTGTTGTTACAACCATTTCAAATTTCTTGGGTAGACTTCTGAGAATTTTCTCAACTATTCGTTGATCAGTGATGGTTTCACTAATCAGTCTGATCTGGTTCACGATTCCCATGACTCTGGTCATGAATTGATCCAATGTTTCGGACTCTGTCATCCTTAGAGTCTCGAATTGTGTCCATAGGGTCTGCAGTTTAACTGTTTTTACCCTGTCATTTCCTTGGTAGGACGATTTAAGGATATCCCAAGCCTGTTTGGAAGTACCAGCGCTTGTGATTTTCAAGAAAATCGAATCATCTACAGAATTCTGAATCCATAATTTTGCTTTGTTTTCTTTGGTCCTCAGAGTTGCCTGAGCAATTCTCTGCGCATTTGTCATGGCAGTGAGGGCGGCTGGATCTGGTTCCACATATCCAAGATCCACTGGTTCCCAACACTCTTGTGCTTGCAAGAATGACCTCATTCGAAGAGACCAAAATTCATAATTCTTTCCAAGAAGAATCGGACCCTGAGTTGGGCCTAAATTGCTAGACGACGCCATGATTTTTGAATTAAAAAACAATTGTAGAAGTACAGAGGAAAATTTTATATTTACCTCCGATCGGTGAAACACCGATTTGCCGATGGCCGATGGGAGCTTATCGGGCTTGAAATTGGCCCTTGGTCTCCTTGCAATGTGACCACACGTCTTTCTTTTAAAGCGCTACGGGCTTTTCTTGTTGTTTTCCTTTCAAAATGCCGAAACGCGAAAATTTGCCTTTGGACTTTTCAACGGTCCAGATCGTGCAGTGTTCTGACGGCCCAGATCTTATCAGGATATCGCAAATCATGATTTTGCGAGTTCTGATGTCGATCTCTTCTGTCTCCTCGATTCCTCGATCTCCGATTTACCAATGGCGCGTTTCTTTCGGGACTTTCTCGATTCCTCTGATCTCTTCCACGCATCCTAGAAGATGGATGATCGTTCTCTCTCCTCATGATTTCATGATTTGATGTGTCCCGGACGTCTAGTCTCCAGGATCCGCGAAATGTCGATGCGCCGATTGACTTGTTTGACGAGATGACGTCAGCTGGGCCCCGCAAATGGAGGGTTCCTCCTGTCAGGATTTCGGACTTCGCGGTTTCGAAGTGCACAAGATCCTTGTCCTCAGGATTCATGATTTTTTGAATCCCGATATGCCGATGGCTCTTCCCTTTTCAGAACTTTTCCCGAGTCCCTGGATTTACGCCATGCGTCCGGGAGAGATGGACGGTCCTGATTCCTCCTCGGGATATCGTGACTTGCGATGCTCCGTTGACACAATGTGTCTGTCAACTTGAAACCCCGAATGCTGAAATGCCGATGGGCGCTACGATGTTCACCACGTGTATGGAAAAACGGACGGCTGCGATCTTATCGCTATATCGCGTATCGCGATTTCGGGGGGTTGCGAAGTCCTGTTGCAATGGTCTTTGAAAACCCCAAACTCTGAAATGGCGATAGAGTGTTGGCTTAGATCTGTCGCCACCTGTCCTCTGAGATGGATGGCTCACAAGTCTTCTCGGGATTTCGCATATCGGAGTTTTGGAGTGCAAATAACCTTTGCTCGTCCAACTCCCGATTCCCGATTTTGCGATGTGAAGAGGATCGACGGCTCACGATCTTTCCTATCCAACGGTCCAGATGATGTCGGGACTTCGTGACTTTACAAGTCAAAAATTCTCCTTGGCGCTTCAAACGACTAAACGTCGTGCACCTTCTTGCTGATCTAACGGCTGTCGGGCCTTTGCGCAAGATCTAACGGCTGAAATGATTTCGCCTTTTCCGCGCTCTCCTCATCCCTTGTGAACTGGTTTCCCACCTTGGATCCGTTCACAAGATGACTCTTATGGCCAACAATGGCTATTCCTTGCATGTTTGACGCGATCTTTCCTGAATTTGACAGAATTTTCTCCTACGGAAGAAAAAATTTGTGAATCTTTCAAGGATTGAAAGAATTTCACGAATTCTTTGTTTACTGCTTCAATCTTTAATAGATGTGAGAGAAATTTTTGAGTTCTTTAAAATTTCTCGCCTCCTCCGGCTTTTCTTCGTCAATCTTTGACGATTCTTGAAAAGATTACAAGAATCTTTAGGGTTTCTTCTCTCTCGGTCTCTGCTTCCTCGTTCTTTCGAGCGTAGTACGCTCTGCAACCTCGCGTGAGTTTCTTACGACAATCTTTAGAGAGTATTATAGATATCTTTCCAAACCTTGTGAAAAGTTTGTGTCGCGTGCTCTCAAGATGCGTGTAAGCTCTGCTCTGTGAGGATCGTGTGGCTCTCTAGACTGTGTGAAGAGGCTTACTGTTGAAGCTCTGATACCATGATAAATTGTGAAGCAGGAAATGCAGAGAGAAAAGAATAGAACAGTATATTCAAATGTATTGAGAAAAGTACAATAACGAAGTTGTGAAGAGATCCCAATGTAATGGGAAATGGCTGATCTAAATATGCTCAAGCAAGACAAAAATAGAAAGTACAACTGTCCAGTACAGCTGGCAGTGTATAGTCAGATTGTTGAGGGTACAATATATTTAACAACCTAGAGGTGGAATGGATAAAGACAACGACTCCATTTCTCAAATTTCATCAATCCGTGAAGCACATCAGAAAACAACGCATACATCAACGACTAAGGTAGAAAACGTATACAACTATAATGGAGTTGTGATTTATGTAGATTTGAGATTTGTTTCTTCCCAAAACTCAACAAATCTTGAGTTCTTCTCGCACCGTCTACAGATGACACAAATGCACTGGTCATGCTACTTTAGAATGCTTCGGCCAACACACAAGGAAAGAACAAAAGTGGCATCCTTCAAAATTTTGTCTTTAGAGAGCATCATCTAGAAAAATCGTCTCAATCATCCATTACAGAGAAATTGGATCTGGGCTCATCATCCATTCATTTTTTGTGTCATCTGCAACAAGAAATTCAACAAAAATTGGAGAGGATATCAACAGATTGTCATGAGAAAGCCATGCGAATCACAATTTGATCTCATCTGCCTAATTTATTAGTGATTTGCATATTAAGAAGTTCGTGCACAATGATTTGGTACAATGTTTCAACAAGGAAACTACATTTTCATTGTCAACAAGAAACATTTGATGGCAACCTGCATCTTATTTTCACTTTGATATGATCCATGTGTCTACAATCACTAATCAATCTCTATTCATGTGAACAACCTTCATATTTGTGACTACATAATCTCACCTTTCCTTTGATTATACGTACACCTTGATCCACACGCCCCTGAAAGGAGGTAATACAATTTATTTATTTGGGGGGGGGTGGCTTTGACACGTTATTTGAGATGCAATTCTCTTTTTGATGGTTATTTCTATATATTACTTAGCATTTTGAGCAAGCCTTTATTTTTCTTTCGAGGATGAGCTTATCTCCTCGTTGAAAAGGAGAAATTTTTGTTTTAAAGTGTAAGTGTCTAGACCAAAGCTTGATTTTCCAAGTGTAGATGTTGGGATATGAAGTTGTTTGATAAGTCCTATGACAATTGTATTTGGGAAAACACTCTTGTCATTACAAGATAACATAATAAAATTGTTTCATTTTTTTTTGGTGGTTTTTGTCTTAGACTTGTCCCAAAATTGCAATAGGGAGGTCAGGGACATTGTGCTTGTGTGATGGTGGATGAATTTTAATGGTGTGTTATTTCTAGTATTTGAAACTAATTTTATGTTGGAAAATAAACTAAAATATAAATTAAAATGATCATGTTCTCATGAAGTGCATAAACAACAATGTTGCAAGAGACACTTAAAAATATTGAAGTCCTATGAAATTTACAGTTTTTGTAAATTAAAAATCAACTAAGTGAAATTTACATTAAGTGGAAAATTGTAAATCCAAAGTGTCTTTTTGAATAAAGGGTTGTCTGATTCATTGAAGTTAAAATTGTTGAGTCATTTAAAAAGAAGAATAAGAGATTGAATTGTACAAAGGAGAAATTTCATGAAATCCTTCAAGTCAATAAAGTGTTTCAAAGTCAATTGTAAAGATTACCAAATGGAATAAGGAGGTCATTGTCATCATTTTCAAATCATTTTAAAAATCACAAGATCGGGTGCATTATCGATTGAACTTGACACCCTAAGATTGTTAGTGTCTAGTTCAAGTAGGCAAGTACAAGCTAGCATGACAGCATTGATGGCTAGGATTGTGGAATTGGTTTCCTTATTGGAAACATTCCTTGAAGCAATAGAAAGAAATTCATTCACAATGACCAATAGAACATTGGAAATTTTTCTTACCTATTTGTGAGTTTGCAAACAAAGGTAAGAACATGAGTTAAGGGAATTAAAAAATCAGGGACCAATCAAGAGTTATGAACTAGTGTTTGTCCATAATAATCCTTCTCAAGATGTAGTTCAAGGAAGTCAAATAGTTGATGATAAATCACAAGATTCCAAAGAACAGAGTTTAAGTGCTAGCAACCTTGATTATTTTTCATTTTAGGTTACAAAAGAAAGCATTGATGATATTCTCAAAGATAACGAACATAAAAATAATGTACTTTCCAACAACATTGTTATGCCTTGGGAACAACAAAAACCAACATGGCTTAGCATATGAAAAGGGAAATAGCTTTCATATCCCAGACTAATCCAAGTTGATTTAGTTTTTAAGTGGATTATTTCTTGATAAAAAGAGATCCAAAGTCAATGAGGTTAATAATACATCCAAAGATCAACATATTGAAGAAATAAGTGTCTACCAACATTGTTATTGAGCTGGTCATATTGGTGATTAATGTTTTCATCTCCATTATTGTCATCATTATGACAAGCATAATCATTCATTAGACAGACACTCTATAGAAAAGAAACATGTAAGATTAAATATTCACTATTGGTGGATAAATCCTTGTTAATGGCCATCAAGAATAGATAGCCATTCAATCTTTTATCCTTTCACCTTAAAGGGGGGGATGTACACAAATGAAATGAGAATCATACTCTCTTGCACCTCAAAGGGGGGAGTACATTGATGAAAACATTTTTCACCTTAAGGGGGGAAGTACATTAATGGGTAAAAATGGTTAGTGTTTTAAAAAAATCCATCTGTTCAGATGGATCCCACCTATCTGATAATTAATTCAATTACAACCTCTTTGGTACCTCGGCACAAGGCATAGGCTACCTGCATCTCATATGATCCCAATGTCTAAGATGGTGAAAGGCAAAGAAGGAGAGGTGAGATACTTGCATGCAAGCCCTCTTAGGACCACTCAACATGGGTATTTTCCTTCCTCATCTCTCTAGAGGGCCAAAAAAGTCTAGGGGTGGAATTCTTGGGCAATGGGTGAGAAAATGAACTCATTGATTTTCGTACAAGCAAATTAATAAAAGAAAACAACAAGTTGTTCACTCCCTTATGACCTTAGAAATATTAAATAGATTGGTTCTTGGGGTGAATTGAGGTATAAAACAATTATATGGTGAATGTCTTATGTAAAAATAATAGAATTAATTGTCATAATAACTTCATAAATCTATATCCATGTCATTTAATATGTATTGATGGGTCATATTGGCCTGTCAAGTAGGTAAGGGAGAGTGTTCAATGGAAAGTCTTAGTTAGGCTTGCTCTCATTTGGAGTATCACTTCTGACTAGTATGTGTGCCTCATTTCCACTAGGTTAATTGAGATAGAGAAGACAATTAGATTGCTTCTCACCAATTTTATCTAAATATTAATCTAATTCTCTAGAAGAGAGAAAAAATTAAAAGATCTAATCTATCTCTATTCTACCCTAGCATATCCTGATCAGTGAAAGACTAATAAAAATGAATACAATTATGGATAGTGTTATTGAATAAATAAATAGTTCATGTCAATCAACAACACATTAACATAATGAAATTGCATATTTGATCACAATTAATTGCACTTAAAACATGTAACATCACCATTGTATTAATGAGAAATCATAATATTATGAGTAATTATAAACATTATGCATAGAAATAGTTTATATGAAAAAAATTCAGAAAAAACCCACAACACGTTTGATAATAGTTATGATCCAAAAATGCCTTTTGCTTCTTATAAAAAGATAATAATATCATCCATATGTACAATCCATAAAAGTCCTTATATATTCCTAGGAGCTCTCCTTTCTAAGATAAGATATTTTATTTGCATTTTGTAATTGTCATCATTCTAGATGATAATAACCTCTTTTTGTTTCTCATTCTTCTACCTTGAATTACCCAAATTTATTAATTACAAAATTTTACAAAAATATAGGAATGTCAAGCATTTTCTGAAGTCAGATTATCTGCAAAGTTGGACCATGATTCACATCTTTGGATGATCTTATTTATTCTATCTGATTCTCTTTCCTCGAGTTCCAGGTCGCCATCCCATATCCTGTCAATGACGTCTCTCTTCAATTCTTTCCTTGCTCTTTATAAAATCTTCTATCACCAACATACATTTCATTGGATGAATCATGTACTGGTTGACAGTTTCTTTGTTGACTTTGTACAACACTTTGATCTCTTGTTTGGATTTCTCTCTAATGGATGTCACTTGCTCTGCTTGAGCTTCACTTGGTATTGCCACATATATTTATTCATTAATTCTCATGTGGAACATCTCTAGGAGTTCATCGTCCGTGATCCATATCCTTGAGCATGCTTGCTTAGTGTTGCTTATTGTTCCTTTCACATTAGGGTAAGTGTTCTTCCATCTATCTAGTATAATTTGGGTTTTTTCCTGCTCCCTGCTGATAAACCTGAGCAATGTTGCAATGATTGTCTTGTATACATTCTGCCAGTGCTTTATCCTTTCGAATGCTTGCTCCACATTCTTGTATTGGTATTTCATTTCCCTTGGTTGATAAACTAATCATTCAATTTCCTCCTTGTAGGCTTTGATATCCTTCAACTCCATAAATAAATTCACTTTTGTCTCATTTAGATACTCATTAGCTTCAACAACCTCTTTTTTAAATAGGTCAAGGAACTTATTTTCCACCTTGTTTCCTTCCAGCCAAAGCTCTTTTATTTATTCTTCTAGAAGAGATATCTTGTGACCCTATTGTTCAACCAATTGATCCCTTTCTTGTCCTTTTTCTTTAAATTCTAATATATCATGGAAATATCTTTGTCTAGTGTTCTCAATTTCATCTGCATATAGTCAATCCTTCTCATCTTCTTTAGCATGGAAATCATGTTCCAATTTCTGCTTTGTTGTTAAAAAAACTAATCGAGACCTGATACTTTATTCTTATACTCTTCCAACCTGTAGTTGATCTTGTTAATCACAATGGTATTCACTCCTACAAACATGTGTAGTCTTTCCACCATTTCTTGTGCTTCCTTCTATGGGTTCTCCTTGGTTATGCTCTAATCAATGTTCCCTTTGGATTTCCTTTGTTCATAAGTCTCCCATGTATTTTATCATTTTGATGGCCTCTTTGTAATTCCCTGTTTCAAATTGTTGCAATTAAATTTCCTTACAACAATTTCTTTATCATCAAACTCTAATAGTTTTAAGGTTGAATAGGAGAAATCCAAAGATATCACATTTACGGGAGTTCCTCAATCTAGAGGAGAGGTTAGTATTGATACTGATTTTTTCGATCCTAGGGTGGAATTTTCATTTTTATATTCTTCCTCCTTCTTCTTATTGAACTATGTATCTATGTGAGCTTCCTTTACAATTATTTCGTATTCCTCAACAACCTTGCAGGAAACATCTTTGGATATATTTATTTGTTTCTCTATGACTTCATCTTCTGCAGCTTTGAGGGATTTCAAATCCTCCATGGATTTGTAGGCTTGGACCTCTTTCATGCCTTTGTGGGCCACTTTAATTTCTTAGGGTGATTTTCCTTATTGGTTCTTTTGTATTTCCTTTTCTTTCTCATCGAAGAATTTTCTCAGCCCTTCTTCCTCTTTCTCCTTTTGGGCACTTTTATCCACATCCATCTTTTCTCGAGTTTCAAATATTAATTTATGTATCTTTTCTTGGAATCATATTTTATTTTCTTCCTTCTCCACCAGAAAAGAGTGAATTTGGTGCATGCCCGCCATGTAGGCCAATACTTCTTTGTAGTATGTTTCCTCGCGGAAGATTTATTCCTCTTCTCTTTTTTCATGTTCGAAAGGGGGCATCATTTTCAGATTTTTTTATTGGTTATACACGACATCCATGGGGTTGTGTTTTTTTTTGTCCCTATACACAATATTAGCTCCTTAAGAGTGGTGAATTCCTTCTTTCCGTGCAAGGCATTCATCAAAGTGAATTTCCCTAGTTTAATGGGAAGTTGGGATAGCTTCTCTTATTCCCTATTTGTAGGGTAATTGTTATACCTATTTAAACCCTTTTCTTATGCTAACTCACACGAAAAAATATTATTAGAGACATATCTAGGAAATAGATGTGTAGGATCATTATAGTTGTAGACACGAATATAGGTATAACTTTTCTCTAGGTACCAATATGCAATTTCTTGCAGGGTTTCCAATGCTTCTGATGTTATTCTCTATAGGATATGGAAAAAAAGTAACTGATACAATGGTACTATAAATAAATCACAAATTTGATTAAATTGTTCTTGATATCTTCTTGTCCATGGATCGAAACAATTTACATGAATTGGGGGTGATTTAGGGGTCCAATTCCAACTTATTTTTGGGTTAGATACATATGCACAAAAAACATCAATGAGAAATGTGGACATGTAAAAACTAGACTGTGCACTTGTGTGTGTGTCCTAAACATTCAAGTAGATGTTGGTTGATAGAATTGATTCCCAATTGAAAACTTACCCCTTCTCCTCCACTAATTATTCCACGACTATCCCTTCCTACTTAAAATGGATGCAATTCTCTTCCCTATATAGTCTATAACTCATTGTGATAAGCAATTGATATGGTGGATTGAAATATTGGGTATTGTATGTTGATTTTATCTAACAACCCTTGGTATCCACGGATACCATGTTGATTTTTCCCTACCCAACACTCAACAATTAATTCAAAATAAATCACTTATTGAATAAAATCATAGCCGGGTAATCAACTAAACAATAGTGGAAGTAGAAACTAGGAAACCAAAAAATCACACACAAGACACCAATATTTTTGGGTATAAACACTTGGAAAAACCTTGAAGGGAAAACAAGTCCTAATATGATTTTATTAAGGTCAAATTAGGGCTCACGTAATAAGGAAAATGGCCCACTAAGAAAATATACACTACAGACAAACCTGACAATACATGTGCTACTGTATGACCTTGTACCAATAAGATTTTTGAGGTGTACATTCCTTTCCTTCAAAAAAATTGCATACATACTCGATTGTCTCCACTGAAACCCATGTAAATGTACATAAATAATGTACAGACACTTTTGTACAACACACCCCTTTCATGTGGCTTCAGTCAGCTGAAACCCACATGTGTCTGTCTTTTCTCTCTCTCCCCCTTGACCTATATGATCTCATGTGTAAGAAAAAGTTCTTATTTTCTTCTAACTCTCCACATTATAAAAAGGCCTTCCTTGTTATCTCTGACCTTGGCATCTCACCAAAATTCTTCACCTTGATCTCTTACCAAAGTCTTTGTGTTGAATCCCTCAACAATAGTCTCTTCCTCCTTCACCCTAGACTTGATTTTACAATTATGAGTTATAACCTAACTCTAATCTCCAAAGTGATTGATGGCTAGGATTACTTCTCACCTAACTTAATATTTACATGCTTAGATTGCATGGTAATTACTTTTAGAATTTTCCTTAGATAAATCAACTAACTAATAAAATCACTTTACTTTAATTAATTCCTTTTAAACAAATTAAACTCATAGATAGAAGGATTTGGATGATTTGCACATGCTAAACACAATCCAATGTTGAAGTACTTGTCTGATGCTACCACTAACATCAACACTCCCTCTTATCATGGAAGGTACTTCTCCCCCTTGGAATTTTCTCTATTTTCACTATCATATATGCTACCATGCATACTATCCAATCCACCTAATTGGTAGCTCCTTTTGACATATAATATATCCCTTCCATCCCGCTTTGACCCCTCCTCGAAGAATCCTCTTTTATCATGCTCCTTTAAGCATCTTTCTCCTAATCATCCTGCATGGTCATCTTAAACCATGACTCCTTCTTGACAGACATGGAAATTTTATCCTTCCCACCTAAACCTAAAGGTTGACTCACTCTGGGTTTATCAACCTTCAAAGATACTTGCTCCTTGTTCTTTTTCACTCTACTTATTTCCATTTCTCACATAGGTTGACCCTTTATCCTATACAAGTTTCTATATCTTACTCAAAGAACTCATTGGATGTTATTTTCAATGGATGTTTTCGTCGATGATTGCATTCTGGGAATGATGGTATGAGGCTTGCTAGGGTTTGAAGGATTGCATATGGAATGAAGCATGCAGCTAAATTCATAAGTAATCTGTGTATGAAGATCTTGGATTAGTGATATCTTATTGAGTTGGTTCTTAGATGAGCATATTGGTGTCTCCAGTAGGTTGGTGTCGATATCTTATTGAGTTGGTTCTCAATTGAGAATATTGGTTTCTTCATTCAGTAGGTTGGTGGTTATGCTTTAGGGAGTGGGTGTTTCCTTCTAGGTGGAGCTGGTAAATCCAGGGGGTCGGTGCCTCCTTCCAGTTGGTGTTGGTAAATCAGGGAGTTGGAGCTTCCTTCAATTTGATGCCTGTAAATTAGGGGGTTGGTGCCTCCTTCCATTTGCTGCTTCATATGAATATAATATTAACATGATATAAGAAAATCATTATGTGGTTTTGTCCCATTTGGGTTTCCACATAAAAATCATTGTGTTCTATGTATCACTTTTTGTGATGATGAATATCATTTTTAAAGGTTAATTTTTACATGATGTTCTTAAGGTTAAATATGGTAGAAATTTCTCAATATCGATTCACCCCCCTCTTAGTATTGGTTAATATTCCAACACAATTGTCATCATTCACATTAATTATAGATCAGTTTCTATATTTAATACGATGTATGCATTTAAATGACGATCAATTCCCATACATAGATGTTTGAAGAAATCTAACCAACACTATGTAATTCTTGCTTGATGTAAATCGTCTTTTATCACCTCAATAAATTCTTCAACACATTCATTGTATCGTGGAATATCACATCCCACAACGTGTTTTGCAATAGTTCACCTCTTGAGGGTATGTGGCACCATAATGTTTCATGCTTGGATGCTTGGACACACCAAGGTTACTTCATCTGGACTATGCCTGTTCTCCTAGAAAATAGCCATACTCTATTCTAGGCTATCGATGAGTCACACTCCTACTCTAGTGCAACTCTTGTATACTTAGACATTCATTAAATTATTTAAAACTTATTGATTTTTGAGCATACATCCATGAACATGAGAATCCAAGAGAACAACAAAGGAAAAAATGAAAGAAAAATATAGATATAGTTTCGGTAGTACAAATTGTGCCTAACACCCAACTAAGTATTTTTTATATAAGAACAATTACAACATGAACACTAACGACTCGATTTACAAATTCTACATACTCAAACAACTTTACTCACCTCATCAAGACACCCATGAACATAACTTTCACTAGAAGAATCTATGTCGTAATCGTCTCTGCAACCAACTGTGGTTCATCTTATACGTTCCCTCAACTGTAGACATGTTGTCTTTTTGTTTTTGTAGGCTCTGCCTCTTCATTTCCACAGACTTCAAAAATTTTGGTTCTACCTCACACATGCCTCCACATACCTTTGTTTCCGGAATTTACCAAAATCTACCCAAGAGAAATTTTGTGAGCTATGTCCATTGAACCCTCCTCCTCAAGGCAACATAAGTCCTCCCAAAGTGGAGTGACTTGGATTCTTGAGGTAGCTCCTCCTCTTCGTCTACCTCATAATCACAGGGATCTCCTTGTCTCGAAGTTCTTTCTGAAACATGATTTTCTTGGTTGTGCACCCTTTTTCTCTTATAGTCTCTCCAAAGGTCACCATCGTGAACCATTGTGTCCTTTTTGGGTGTTGTGCCCCTTCATGAACCCATGTCCAAA
>JZKD02S1201667.1:0-12550 GCA_000966675.3 Picea glauca
TGATACTTTATGGGTGGAAAAATAGGAAGAATTGGCTTGCAAGATCCATTTTACTAGCAGGTCCCGGTTAGGAAATTTGGGGTTTGGAACCTTCCAAATATAGTTTGAGGCATCAAAAGACACATTTTGGGGGAAAAAATTTGCTATCATAGCTCACAGTCCCTTCATGCCATTATACACATCGAGAGTTTTCCAATGATTTTAAAATCACCTCAAACATAATTGATATGCAAAATTTATTCCTCCCACATGTTGACCTACCCTATTGACCATCATGGTATTGAATGGATTCCACGTTACCCTCCATTACTCACATATGTAGGGATAGTCACGTGTGGATTTTCAAGAAGATTATGGAAGGTAAAAAACTCTAAAATTAATTGAGGGTTGATGTTGGGTTATTATATTCTTTGTAGAGAAAGTTGAGGTGGATCGACTGACAATTGAATTCGAAGGTTGAGGTGGTTCGACTGGGTAAAGATGAAGTTGAGGTGGATCGACACAAATTCTAAGGTCGAGGTTAGTCAACCGGGTAAAGTCGAAGTTGAAGGTTGAGGTGGTTCGGCATGGTAAAGACATTGATAGCAAGTCGAAGAGGTCAACCAACAAGAGGTCGCCAGGTGGGCATGTGGCGACCAACTGAAGTCTGAATGAAGGTCAATCGGTAGTCGATGGTAATCCAACTTGGTATTCAACTGTAACAGAATCTCGAAATTTAGAGGAATTGTAGCCAATGATATGCATGGATATGTAATTGTTTTTGGGTGCCTTTTCTTTAGGGTTTTTCCTATTGTAAAACCTATAAATAAGGTGTGTTGTAAGGTTGTAAAGGCTAATGAATCAATAAATAATTGTATAGGTTGTTGGTCATGTATATGTAATCTAAATTGGCTATAGGGTTGTTCTTGTCTAAGTAAGAGGGTATGATGTCGATTGTGTCTTAGGTGTGGACAAGATTAGACATGTAACCTTTTATTCTGAAAGAATAAGACAACAAGTAGCATAATGCTCAAGGAATGTCGGTTTTCCTAGTTTGGGTTTGCATGGTAAAATCTTGGTGTATTGTGTGTTTATTGTGTCATTTACTCTCTGGATTATATATTTCTTCCTCTCTTGTGTTAGGTTTAGCGTGGAAGTGTGTCTCATTTACTAACATGCGGTATCAGAGATTTGTTTAACAACCTTATGTTTGAGTTAAAATATAGGTTCAATAAGATTCGTAAGTTAGAAATATTTAAAGATTGTGTTAAAGAATGGCGCGCAGCTCAAGAATAGAGATCGAGAAATTCAATGGCTAGAATTTTGAGCTTTAGAAGATTAAAATTGAATATCTCAATGTAGATCGAGAACAATGGACAATAGTTTGTCCAAGTACCATGCTGACAGGTATGTCGATGGAAAAATGGGAGAAACTCGAGAGAAGAGCAAGGAGTACGATTCGACTTTGTCTTGCAGATTCAGTACCGCTGAATGTCTCAGATGAAGATTCATACAAGAAATTGTGGGACAAGTTGGGAAGCTTGTACCAGTCGAAATCCCTAGTAAATAAGTTGTTTCTCATATAGAAATTGTATCTTCTAAGAATGAGTGATGGTAGTTCGGTGACTGAGCATTTAAATGCGTTTAATACCATTATAAGCCATCTATCTTTTGTGTATATTAAAATCAATGAGGAGGAGAAATGTATTAGCCTATTATGTTATTTGCCAGACTCCTGGGATAGATTAGTCATGGCTATAGGGAGTAATACAACCACATTAGCGCTAGAAGACGTTGGTGCATCTCTATTGTCGGAAGAAATGAGAAGAAAGAACATGGAAGGATAGACCAAATATGCTTTAATAGTGAGAGGTCGATCGGTTGACAGAGATAAAGAAAAATTTCCTAATAGAAAGTCTAAGTTGAATGGTAGATCTAAATCCTCGGTTCAGTCGACAAGAATATGATGGAAATGTTGTAAAGTTGGGCATTACAAAAAGGACTGCAAGTCAAAGGTGACGGAAGTCAGTATAGGATCTGACGAGAAACAGTCGACTAAGAGAAAGACGACTCCAGAAAAGGGAGAAGATGGGTACCTGGCGTCGACCAGTACATAGTCAGATAAATATGTTTGGTTGATCAACTCAGGGGCATATATGACACCACATAGAGAATGGTTCTACGAATATGAACGATATGAAGGAGGATAAGTGTTCTTGTGGGATGACTCGACAACCAGAATTGTCGGACGGGGAGGAGTTTGATTGATACTACATGATGGGAGGAGTAGAACGCTTCCATGTGTGCTACACATTCTGGGTTTGGAAATGAACCTGATATATGTCAGTAAAATGAGTGGTGTTGGTGTGCACACTCTATTTTATAAGGATTCATGCAAGATGGTTAGAGGTGTGATGGTATTAATGAAAGGATTTCAGATTGGAACCCTATACAAGTTTCTAGGGAGTGTCGACTCGACTAGATGCAACAACATCGTTTTTCCTGAATTCAACTCAACCTTGACTTGACTTGACTCAACTCGGGCTGAGTCGATTCAAACCGACTCAACAAGTCATCAAAAAGTCGACCCGACCATGCTATGGCATGAGAGGATGGGACACATTGAAGAAAAAGGACTTTGAGATATGCATAACAAAGGTATGGTTGAAGACCTTCCTGAATGTAATTTAGAAGTCAACTTTTGTGAACATTGTATATATGGAAAAAAAAGTTGGGTGAGGTTCCCATCTGGAACGACAAGGGAAAATGGGATTCTAGAGTTTGTTCATAGTGATGTGTTTGGCCCTATTACAGTTCCTTCACTTGGTGTATCCATGTATTATGTCTCCTTCATAGATGATTTTTCCAGGAAGACATGGATATATTTCCTGAGGAATAAATCATTGGTTTTCAATAAATTCAAAGAGTTTAAATCTCTTGTAGAAAAACAAACATATAAGAAGATTAAGGCGCTGAGAACTAACAACGATGGTGAATTGTGTAGAAATGAATTTGATCATTTCTGCAAGCAGTGTAGCGTAGCATGCCAAACTAACACACCATATACCCCACAGCAAAATGGAGTTTCCAAGAGAATGAATAGAACATTGATGGACAAGGCAAGGATCGTGCCCAGTGGTGTTGGGCTCACACAAGAATTTTGGGTGGAGGCAGTGGACACTGCAAAATATATGTTGAACATGTCTCCTTCGTTGGTGCTAGCCTACACGACTCCACATGAGGAATGGTTAGGTATGTAGCCTTTGGTTTCACATCTCAAATTATTTTTTTGTGATGCATTTGTGCATATTCCCAAGGAAAATAGAAGCAAGTTGGACAAGAAGGTAGTCAAATGTATTTTCATTGGATACAAAGAAGGTATGAAAGGATATAATCTATGGGATCCTACATCAAGGAAAACAATGTACAATCAAGATGTGTTCTTCAGATAAGTCGGAAGTAATTCTAAGCCTAAGGAAATTGTTCAGACCGAGAATAATCTTGAGGCGGTGTAGTTTGAACTTATGAGAAAAGAAGATGATTCAGATGAGTCGACTCAATCAAAGGAAGAGGTGGAAAAAATGACCCCATTTGTAAGGAGGTCAGAAAGAGTAAGAAAAATAGTTGAAAGGTATAGTTCACCCGACTTTTTTTCCCCGTTCATGTTAATTTCCACCAACAATGAGCTCAAGTTGGTCGGGGAGGAAGTCGACTCAACAAAGGGAAAAATATGGAAGGACATTGTGGTTGAAGAGATGGAATCATTGCACAAGAATGAGACATGGGACTTCGTCAAGTTTTCTAGTGGAAGAAATTTTGTTGGTAGTAAATGGGTATTCAAGAAGAAGATGAATGCAGCAGGTCAAGTTGAGAAGTTCAAAGCTCGACTGGTAGCGAAAGGATATTCCCAAGTCGAAGGAGTCGACTTCGGTGATATTTTTTCCCCTGTTGAAAAATTAACTTCCATTAGAGTACTAATGTCTCTGGATGCAACATTTGATGTGGAAACAGAACAAATGGATGTGAAGACATCATTCCTACATGGGGACCTGGAAGAAGAAATCTACATGAAACAACGTGAAGGATTTGTAGTAAAGGGAAAAAAATATTTGGTGTGTAAACGGAAAATATCCCTTTATGGTCTAAATCAATCATCAAGGATGTGGTACCAAAAGTTCGACACATGCATCCTTAGTTTTGGATTTGTGAGAAGAAAATTTGACCACTGCATATATTCCAAAAAGGAAGGTGGGTGTTTCATATATGTATCTTTGTATTTCGATGACATGTTGTTGATTGGAAACAACATGGACACAATAAAGGAGGTGAAGAAGCAATTATCCTCCAAGTTCAACGTGAAGGATCTCGGTGCAGCTAACTTCATTTTGGGAATGGAGATTATGAGAGATCAATTAGCTAGAAAGCTCTGGTTGAAACAGATGAAGTATATTGAAACAATTTTGAAACGTTTCAACATGCAGGATTGCAAACCGATGAAGGTGTCAATTCATGTGGGATTAAGGCTAACTATTGAACAGTGTCCAACGACACAGGAAGAAATAGACAACATAGCATGTGTTCCTTATGCAAGTGTTTTCGGTAGTCTAATGTAACCATACATTTCCCATGCAATGGGAGTGTTGAGAAGATACATGTCGACACCTGGGAAGGAGCACTGGACAATTGTCAAGAGAGTATTCAGGTATTTGTGTGGAAACAAATAGTGTGTTATATGCTACCAAGGAAAACCTGGAGGTGACAATGAATTAAATGTGCATGGCTTTGTCAACAAAGAATGGGCTGGAGATATAGATCGACGGAGGTCGACAATGGATATGTCTTCAAGATGTTCGGTGGAGCAGTCAACTGGATGAGTAAGCAACATGCGGTCTTAGACTTGTCAACAACAAAAGTTGAATACATGGAAGCCACTCAAGGAAGAAAAGAAGCAGTATGGATGCAAAGGTTGTGTTCAGGAATTGAGTTTGAGTAGACAGATATGAGTATAAGTTGCGACAATCAAAGTGCAATATTTCTAGAAAAGAACCCAACTTATCATCTAAAGACTAAGCACAATGATGTATAATATCATTTCATGAGAGACATGGTGGAAAGCAACAAGGTGTTGCTGGAGAAAATAGACATGTTGGAAAACATAGAAAACTCATTGACCAAGTCTGTGAGTGTTGTGAAGTTCTCTTGGTGCAGAGAGGTAATGGGCATTGTTTCCTTGGGGTGAACGAAAGTTCAAAGATCTCTCGATTTTAGAAAAGAAGACAACAAGTGGGATAATGTTGGGTTGTTATATTCTTTGCAGTGAAAGTCGAGGTGGAACAACTAACAGTTGAAGTCGAAGGTCGAGGTGGTTCGACCAGGTAAAGACGAAGTTGAGGTGGATAGATAGCAATTCGAAGGTTGAGGTTAGTCAACCAAGTAAAGTCGAATTCGAATGTCGAGGTGGTTCGACATGATAAATACATCAACAACAATTCAAAGAGGTTGACCAACAAGAGGTCAATAGGTGGGAATGTAGCGACCGACTAAAGACCGAATGAAGTTCAGCGGGTAGTCGACGGTAATTCAACTTGGTAGTCGACTATAATAGAATCTCAAGATTCACGGGATTTGTATCCAATGATCTGCATGGATCTATAACCATTTTTGGGCACCTTTTCTTTAGGGTTTTTCCTACTGTAAAACCTATAATGAAGGTGTGTTGTAAGGCAGTAAAGGATAATGAATCAATCAATAATCGTAGAGGTTGATGGTCATGTAGATGTAAGTCGAATTGGCTACAGGGTTGTTCTTGTGTAAGCAAGAGGGTATGACATCGATTGTGTCTTAGATGTCAACCAAGGTTAGACATGTAACCATTTATTATGAATGAATAAGAGAACAAGGAGCGGAAAGCTCAAGGAATGTCGGTTTTCTCGGTTTGGGTTTCCAGGGTAAAATATCTATGTATTGTGTTTTTGTTGTGTCATTTACTTTCTTGATTATATGTTTCTTCCTCTCTTCTGCTAGGTTTAGCATGGAAGTGTGTCTCATTTCCTAACAGTTGAGGCATGCAAAAATACTAACCCTAACCCTAGACAACTACCAAGCTATGTTAAATATTGGGTCTTTAGGAAGAGAAGGGGTTCCATTCTTTTAGCATTGTACTTGTTCCATAGTTGAGCAAAGAATATGGGAGTGGGATTTCAGAGCATAACATAAGAGGTAGAATATTTTGTAGTGGCCATTTAGGCCACTGTGTCAAAGGAAACTCCCTAGAGAGTGCCCCTTTCTTTGTACTTATTTTTCATAACTGGGGATTCAAAGAGAGCATAACATCGGCCTCGTATTGAGTTTCCCAAGTCATATATTGAGTTATTTTTTGTGGATGGTGCATTCATTTTCTTGTTCTTTCATTTTCATATTTTAATTCCATAAATTTGAGCATTAAGCTAGTAATAATAAATCTAGGATCTAAAGAAATAAATTGCATGATAAAAGATTTAAAAATATTGAAAGATCTATTGTGACAAACTATTCGAGTGGAATATCAACAACAATTTATGGATCATATTAGTATCATAACAATTTTGCTTGGGGTTTTTTTGGGAAGTTGCAGGATCCAATAATTGGCTGAATAAGGAAGTCATAAAATCCTAACCATGGTGGATGAATCTTGTCATAACAACCCTCACAATGTAGTAGAAGAGACATTTTTTAGGCTAGAAGAAGAAGTCATTGATATCTCTCGCAACATGACCCTCCTCATGGCGGCTCTGGCGAACAAGTTTGGACCTTTAGGGAGGTTGGTGGATCTAACTCAAAATTTGGATCACATAAGAAATAGGGAGATAGTGAAGACCCAAAAAAGGAGTCAAAGAAAGAGAAATCGAGTTCATATTCCATCACTCCTTCACAACCTCTATTTAAAATGGAATTGAAAATGGATATCAAGACCTACCAAGGTCAGATTGATGTTGTTAAGTTGAATCATTGGTTGCAATAGTTAGAAGTGTATTTCAGTGTCCATAATATAGACGAAGAGAAAAAGATTCCATTTTCCCAACTGAAACTAGAGGGCCATGCACTAACCTAGTTGGAAATCGACATGGAGACACTTGGGCTAGAGGGTGATCCAATGTGGAGACATAGTTACTTCTAGGAGATTGTGGAGTGGTGAGAATACCTCCCTCGCTAAGAGGAAGTGTTGATTTTTTTAGCTTCGGGAAGGTATTCTCACATGACCATAGGTGTTGGGTATGTGGGAATCATCATGGGAAACACATCACACTTTTGGTTTGGTGAAAACGCCCTTGGAATGAAGTTGGGTCTTCATGGGTTTGGTGATGGGATTGGTGGGGTTCTGTAGGGGCTTCACACCCAAAGAGAAATCCTAATTTGATGTTGACTTGTGGAGGGGATTTTATGGTGACCCCTAAGGATTATTAATAAAGGAGAGAGGTCATTGTGACATTTCATATTGTGTATAGAATGTGTGGAGACATGATGGAGCTAGCATAAGTGAGTCTGCACTTGTGTTAGAAGGCTTGGTGATTTTAGCAAAGGGAAATTCTACTAGGGTGGAAACTCTGGCCTAGGGTTGAGGACTCTCTATTTTATGTTCTTGGCAGGGAAAATCACACCACACATGTGGGAGAGAGAGGCAGTCGCAGAAGGAAGGAAATTGTACAAGTGGAGTGAGTCGTATAGAAGGATATGTACATGTTTTGTGCATGTACATGAGTTTCAGTGGGAATAGTCGCTTGCGTACACATGTTAAAGTGGGAATAGTCATGTGCATATGTGGGTTGTGGTGAGAACAGTCGTGTACATCCATACAGAGCTTCCTAGAAGGGTGTAGGTTCATACATGGCTAACAGGTGATGTCAACAAGTCGTACAAGAGGTGTGCAACATATTTGTGGGGAGAAGATATTTCCATGGATTTTCTAAGGTTTTTTTTTCTGATTTGTATGGTTATTGGAGGACAAGGTTGTCCTCAGATTTTGGTGATATTTTTATTAGGTGAGAGGACAGGGTTGTCCTCATATTTGGTGATATTGTAATGGTTGCGAGGGCTAGTTTTTCCCTCACAATTTATGAATTTGATAAGGTTACATAACAGAAATATTGTGTCTCATATGTATTGATGATTTATCTTTGATATTTTGTGTTTCCGTTGCATATAATTTCAGTCAATAATTTTTAGTGTAAAATTTTTCAGTCATAACAACTAGGGTTTTACTATTAGATCACTAGGAAGAAATTTTCATATATGAAAATTAGTCACATAAATTTGCATGTGAAATTTGACATGGTATCATAGCTTTGGATTTGAATAAAAGGGGATCATCGTTGAGACACATAGCTGCTACAGGTGGTTGCGAATTTCTTGTTCTTGTTCCGGGCAGGTCACAGCTCACAGCTCTGAGAGGGAGTTGTAGCAGTGTTGAGGTGTTATCTATGAGAGGGGACTATTGTGATTGTTGCAAGTAGAAATAGGTTATATTTTCTTTGGGTTGATGTATGGATCATATCATTCAGATGAGGAGTTGTGGACTATTGCAGCTTGGTGGTGTGACATACTGGGAGTTATAGTGGATTGGAAGAGAGCGGGATGGTTGCCTTGGAGGATTGCATGGTTCTTATGTAGTGGGATCCACCAACACATGACAAGGGCACAAGACTTGTTTATGAGATTCATAGTGTCTGACTCGATTATGTACAAGGATCTTGGTATGAGTACTAGACAGGTAGTACAAGGATCTAGAGCAATGGTATTCTAGATGGATTCAAGGGATGTGTTGCGAGTGGAAAATGTACTATGGGTGCCAGGAGTTTGTTCTCAACCTCGGAGAATCAGGAGTAGGGTTATGTAGTGTTATTCTAGGATGGACAGGTGTCATTGGATGTTGAGTTGGTGAATGTGACATTGAGAGGTCTTCCCAAGTCTTGGAAACCTTTTGTGCATGGGATATGTGCACGAGAGACGTTTCCAAGGTTTGATAGGATATGGATTGATTGTATCTAGGAGGAGACTTTGTTAGTTTCTAGGTTTGATATGGATGGTATGGTGAAGAGTATAAGTGATGAGAACCATGACCTTGCAGCTCACACTAGGAAGGGCAGAAGAGGTTCTCCAAGAAGAAGAGGTTATCATGGGAGAGGGGCTTCTCTCGAGAGAGAAGCATCTCTAGAGTTGATATGGAAGAGGGATATTAGTAAGATCCAATGCTTTGAGTGCCATGAATTTGGTCATTATGTTGCATAGTGTCCAGACTTGAGGGAAGGGTAAGAATTTAGCAAGCATTAGCAGCAGAGGTTGATGGGGTTGCAGATAGGTTCCAGAGGGAGATATTGTTGGTATTCACCCTTTTATGCACATTTTCCAGCAGGGGGACTTGGTTGGTGGATAGTGGAGAATATTTCCATATGACAGGTACTAGACAGTTATTTGACACTTTAACAGAGATTGGCTCAAACTTGTGTGTGGGGCTTGACACAGGAGCCAAGCATGCAATATGAGGATCTGGTACAATATCATTTCAATTGGAGTCAGAAGAGGTTCTGAGGGTGTCGAATGTGTTATGGGTGCTATAACTCAGGAGGAGTGTTAACTCAGTCTCGTATATTGAGAGAAAGTGGTACCACATATTGCTTCGAGAGGGACATGTGTTGTTTGTGCCTAGACGATCTAGCTTCATATCAATGGTTATTCTTGGATTTAGAGAGGGAAACCTATATAGATTGAGGGCCAACTTATTTGTTTTTTTTACAATAGGATAAGAGAGACAAATGAGGAGGAGCAAGTGGCTCCACCAATGTTGAGGCAGGTGGCCCCACCAATAGCATAGAGGGAGCAAGTGGCTCCACCAGTGGTGAAGTAGGTGGACCCACCAGTAGCACAGAGGAAGCAGGTGGCTCCACCAATGGTGAGGCAGGTGGCCCCACCAGTAGCATAGAGGGAGAAAGTGGCTCCACCAGTGGTGAAGTAGGTGGACCCACCAGTAGAACAGAGGAAGCAGGTGGCTCCACCAATAGTGAGGTAGGTAGCCCCACCAGTAGTGTTGGATCAGAGAGAGCCATAGTTCAGAGGGATTCAAACCTCGGAATCCAGTGGGGAGGAGAACCCTCCTAGGACTTTGTAGAGGACAATGAACAAGGAGTAGGTAGCTCCATAGGTTGTGTATAATCATAGGGATTCAAAATTCAAAGGGAGTCAGGAGACTCAGAGGGAGTCAGGAGGCTCAAAGGGAGAGTTAGGCACTCAATGGGAGCCAACTTTCAATTCCATATGAGAGAGAGGAATCTTACAAGACTGTCAGGCAAGTGTCATGGGTTGAGGAGGCCAGACAATAGGTTTAGAGGAAGGATGCTTATAGGAGTAGGGTGTCTTCCAGGATGGGATCATGCCAGAAAATAGGATTTGATTCAACAATTAATGATACATCCAGTCAGGAGGACTGGAGAGAAGGATTTTCTTCGGTAACAGAGGGAGCATTCAATCAGGTGGATTGGAGAGAAGTTGTGGTAGTGGATCCAGTGCGGAGACAGAGTTACTTCCAGGTGACTATGGAGTGTGGTGAGAATTCCTCCCTCGCTAAGAGGGAGTGTTGATTATTTTAGCTTAAGGCAGGTATTCTCACATTGCCCTAGGTGTTGGACATGCGGGAATCATCACACTTTTGGTTTGGTGAAAACACCCTTGGAATGAAGTTGGGGATTTGTGGGTTTGGTGATGGGCTTGGTGGGCTAGTGTAGGGGCTTCACACCCACAGAGAAAGCCTAATTTGATGTTTACTTGTGGAGGGACTTCTATGGTGACCCCTTAGGATTGTAAATAAAGGAGAGAGGTCGTTGTGACATTTCATGTTGTGTGAAGAATGTGTGGAGACATGGTGGAGCTAGCATAAGTGATTATGCACTTGTGCTAGGAGGCTTAGTGATTTAAACAAAGGGAAATTCTACTAGGGTGGAAAATTTGGCCTAGGGTTGAGGACTCTCTATTTTCTGTTCTTTGTAGGGAAAAGAACACCACTTGTGTGGGAGAGAGACAAAGTTGCAGAAGGAAGAAAATTGTACAAGTGGAGCGAGTAGTACGAAAGGATCTGTATAGGTTTTCATGCATGTATGCGGATTTTAGTGGGAAGAGTCATGTATGTGTGTGGGTCGCGGTGGGAACAACTGTGTATGTACACGGGTTGTAGTGGGAATAGTCATATACATTCGTACATAGAATCATGGGCAGGTGTAGGTATGTACAGGACTGACAGGTGACATCAACAGGTCATATAGGAGGTCTGCAGTAGATTTGTGGGAAGAAGACATTTGCAGGTATTTGTTGAGGTTTGGTTTTTTGATTTGTATGGTTATTGGAGGACAAGGTTGTCCTCAGATTTTGGTGATATTTGTATTGTCTGAGAAGACAAGGTTGTCCTTAGATTTGGTGATATTGTACCGGTTGGGAGGGTTGGTTTTTCCCTCAGGATTTCTAAATTTGATAAGGTTACAGAACAAAAATATTTTGTCTCATATGTATTGATGATTCATCTTTGATATTTTGTGTTTCCATTGCATATAATTTCAGTCAATAATTTTCAGTGTAAAATTATTCATCGATAACAACTAGGGTTTTACTGTTAGATCACTAGGAAGAAATTTTCAAATCTGAAAAATTAGTCACATAGTGTTGCATGTGAAAATTGGCATACACAACCATATACGAAAGCAAGTGATGCTCTTCAAACCTAGGATTGTGGATGAGGCATGTGTACAAGCATAGTACTTGGAGAACATAGGCCATAAGAAAGGATAGCCAAAGTGGTTCTAAACAAAAATAACACCAAGATGCTTCCAAAGAGGGGAAGAAGAAGTGGAAAGGAAAAGACAAGAAAATGGAAAACATTGCACATCGATGCAAGGATCCAAAAAAACACTACAACCATTATAATATCAATGATTACACTAAAGATAAGTGTTGGAGCTACATTGAGAGCTAAATCCAAACAATTGTAAGAAGGATGCCAAGAAGAATAACTTGTTAGGCATGGATTTAAGCAAATTGGTAGAGAGCATGATCAGATGTGAATGGGAATATTGTTTTCACTTTAGTGAAGAAGAAGGTGAATCTGAGTAGCATTCATCACAAGGAAGGGAAGGAGATGACAAAAATATTCCATATTAAGATCCATGTCAAAAGAAGTAAGTTGGATGCTTTGTTCAATACTAGTTCATAAGCCAACCTCATAGAAAACAATCTAGTTATCACGATTAGATTGGAAATGCATGATCATCCTATCCCATATCCATTGGTATGGGTAAATAAGGATGCAAATCTCAGGGTTACTAAACAATGTAAGATCAAATTTTCTATAAGTGTGATTTTATTGATGAGGTGGAGTTAGATGTAGTACCCCTTAATGTGTGTGGTGTAGTGATTGGAAGCCCCCACATGTATATGATGGATTTGATCTTCATGAAGAGAGAAAACCAATACCATTTGATCAAGGATGGGAAGTATTACATCATCAATGCACACAAAATTAAATCGAAAATCTCTCTGGTAACTGATAACCAAG
>JZKD02S1201689.1:0-12550 GCA_000966675.3 Picea glauca
GAGGAAGGCACAAATGACGTAGTAGACATTGCGTGGACCAAGAGAACAACCTCCTGCACTTCCTTCAACTCCCTCTCAATCCTTTCATATAACTCTGCATGTTTCTCTTCATATCTATGTAACATGTCTTATGAGGTGTCCTCCATAGCTATGCGGACCAGAATAATGTCGTCCTTAGTGAGAGTGGCTTCCAACTGTGACTTATTGGCGCACGTCTTCTTCCTTATTGAAGGTTTCTTCAAAGTAACTTTCCTCTTTTGCGGCGTCACTATCCCAATAGGGGGATATTCAAGTGGTGTAGATTTGCCTCCTCCTTGATCTTCTTCTCCTTCATCTCCTCCTGCCTATCCTTCTGCTTCATCTTCTCCTCCTTCTGGCGAGCCAGACCCATTATCTCCAGAAGTTTTCTCTTCATCCTCTTCGTCACTCTCTATGTCCTGGACTTCAACCTGCTTTTTTTTCTTCTTTGTCCCACTAGACTGTTCAACATGTTCATCTCGCATAATGATCGGGCTTCCTATAGTGTCAGTGTCAGATAACTCTGCATCGACGACAGTATAAGAAATTCTTCTGGCCATTCCTTTATAATCTGTTCCATATCTTCATCTGCAAGATTATAGTATGACTGTAATATTTCTTGGTGCTCATCTCTTCACGCAGTGATGTAAATGAAGTGGCGCTTAGTGCAGAACTTCTCTATGGGCCGATACTAATGCAAGGTATGCGGTGTCATATGAGGGAATGCTTCAATGGAGAATTTCAACTGTTGATAGTACCTATGAAACGTGACATTAGACTGCCATTGCTTCGTCATGTCATTGATATACCATAGGGTGGAAAAATTAGTGGCTAGGGGCTCTGTAGGTTCAATCCTTGAGAAAGTAGCGCCTTCAGGCATATGCCAAGCCACAAATGTGATCAAGATTATCAAAAAATTGTAGTGGAGCTCATATCCTAAGTCTTAGGCTTCATGGAAATCCTTTTCTAGCTCGTTGATGAGGTAGTTCGCCCAGTTCATCTGTAGGCCCTCCACACACTTTTTTTCGAGGTCCACCACGAACTCGGTGACCTGTGTGGGGTGGTTCTTCCTCACTAGCTTGCCAGCTAAGAGTTGACAAGCAAGGCACACTGCACCATCCTGTATGGAGGCTACCTTGTAACCTCGCTTCCCCTTTTCTACCTCTCCATAGGCTTCTTTGATGTGTTGTACTAAATATCGGTCTGAGGTCTTCCCTAGATAGAACTGATGTGGGTCAAAACCCTTCAACTTAAACCTGTGATCTGGTGGATCAGCACCATATCCATAGCAATTCTTTTGTTGAACCATAGATATCCACCATGATAGCACAACAAAAGGATTTTAACGTAAGAGTTAACCTCCTGGTGGCAACCAAAATGGGGAATCTTCATTACGTATAATACGGTTGACTACGCCAACCCCTTGATCCATGGTTGTGGGATGAGTCAAGGTTTCTTTTCGGTTGTCTTCATTAAGTAACGGTGAGGAGCTAACATAACATAGTTCTTCTGGTCTCCTAAGTTGAAGTCACTGTGCTTCAACAGTGGGATCTGCCCTAACTGACTCCCTACTATGTGAATTCCTTTTGAAATGTATGCAGTGAACACGGAGTACGCGAAATCACAAGGGATATTGTCACGGTTAATAGCTTCATTCAGAGGTGGAATATATTTAGGCAGAATCAACAAGATCTTCTTCCCGTTAGCCAGATCAATGCGGTGCTTACTTATTTGTTCAGTTATAGGGTTGATGCGGGTGGAACAACATCCAATCAAAGGGGAAGCCTCCAATCCTCTAGTTGTTTATGCTTAAATACCTTCGGATACAGGTCTATCGGCCATCAGATTTCTATGAACTTCCTCAAAATATTTCTCAAGGTCGTTGGGTTCGCCCGACATTTTATCTTTTAACATACAATGGGTAGACAAACAGACAGGTGGGGTATACTTTCAGATAACAATAGGAAGCTCAGTTCGACACTTGGACAATTCTCTTCTTAGCTCAGTTAGTCATGGGTAGAAAATAGTTGTCCCAGTGCAACAATCGATGAGTTAAATAAGCAGGGTGGTCGTGATGGATCTTCCAATGGACAAGATCTAGAGTTAAATTCTTCATTAATGTAAATCTATTTGTTATGGCATGGTATCAACATCCAAAAGTAGTCCATAAACCCATAAATGTGTTTCCTAACCATTCTAGAGAGTCATTCTAATGATCAGGGCACCTCCAACGATTATATAACTTCGCTAAGGCGAAGTACAAATCTGCGCGGACCTGTTGTTCCAACGAGGTTCAAACCCTGCAAACCTGCCTCCTGTGAGGTTCCGATCTGTGAAGTCTTCCATCTGGTTTCTGTAACTTCTTGTAGCTTTTCCAACTTATCCTTCTTTTTATTGAGCTTCCTTTCCTTCTTTCTTGTTATCTGAGTCTCTTTAATTGTTTCTGGAACCCTCTTTCCATTTTTATTCTTATCTTTCCCTAGCGTAGTGGCTTCGCACTGTCGAGGTACCCTCAAAGTTTCTAAAGTTAATATCCCTTTTCTTAACACTTCCTGCGTGGGAACACTTCTCTCTTGGATAGATAGGTCCTTCAAGCCTTCTTGCATTCTTTCAACCTTGATAGCTAATTATTTTACTTTTTGTCCCTCCTGCGTTGTTACTTTGCTTTGTTTCTTCAACTTATCCTCTCATTCTTCTCTTAGTTGGTCTATTTTCGTAGCCATAAAATCCATTAATTCTTACTTTTTCTTTTCTCTAGCTTCTTCCTTTGCTTTCCTTTTGATTTGATCCTTCTCAATCCAAGTTTTACCTAATAAAAGTGGGAAAGGGGTGTTTTCCTCAACAAGCCTAATGACTTCAAATTCTTCTTCAGTCAATGTTCCATGAACAATAATAGGTATAGTAGTTACTCTTCCATATAAAGTTATCATCTTTTCCTTAAACAATCCTATCCTTCCTAAAGAAGGTACCATAGTAGGCTTTCCCAAAACTTCCCAAGTTTCTTCTGTCATAATATTCACTTGTGTTTCTTCATCCAAGACTATATTGTCTATGTAGAAGTATTTTATTCTTGCACTTATGCGTGTTTTTTCTTTCGGTCTTTTTGGTAAACTGACATCTTTATGAACATTCATCACTTCTTCCAACTGTAATAGCATAGTCTGAAATTCCTCTGACCTTATCTCTTTATTACTTTATAACATACCCTTAGTCTCTTGACTCTTTTCATAATTTTCTTGTCTTATGTCCCTCCCTTTAACTTTAGCAATAATCCTTGGACAATCCTCAACCTCATGACCAACAACCTTACAACAAAGACAAATAGGGCCTACCCTAGGGAATTGCTTAGCAAGATGTCCTGGCCCTCTGCAGTTATAACACAAAATGCAATCGTCTTTTTCTCTTAAATGTTCCCTAATCTTTTTTGTACTACACACTTCCCCTAGGATCATAGTGTTGTACCTGCAATCTGCAAAAATTCTTTCTAGGTTCTTGCATCCACTTATCAGTCCAAAAACTTTTTCTATGCATATGAATAACATATCTTTCTTCATTTCCATTAAATTTACTTGTATCAATTCTTTCTTTCAACTACACCCTAACCTTCAGACTAGGAAAAAATCTATTAAGCATACTTAAATTCATGCTTTCAAAACAAAAAATTTCACTTATCTTCTTTTTACCAAAGCACAAAGCTTACCTCTTTTAGGATCTTACCTCTTTGCAAGTCAAGTAGAGTACTGCGCACTTCAACAACAGACCTACGCACAAAGATTTTCTTTTTCTTTACTTCAGTTCCCAGCAATCAAATTTTCAGGTCCCAACAACGGAACCATTTGTTGTCATAGGGGCAGATCCAGGGTACACCACTTAACAATGCAACAACAAAACCCCAACTACTGGCCCTTTCAACAACACCTGCGAAGCAGGCGAAGTCTCACCTGAGGTAGAATTAGGGGGGGTTACAGGACGTAGGTATATGTAACCAGGTTGGGACACGAATATGTGATAAGAGCACTTCATAGAATATTCTATTAATGGTTAGGAAGTGAACATGCATTAGTTTATTAACCTCATTAACATCGCAGAGAATAATCAAAGATAGATAAGCATTTTAACAAAAAGTGATTATGCACCCTAAACATTTAGCACTGTGAGTTAAGTATAGCATTAATTTATCGTTAATCATAAGTAAAAAACTTAAGAAACAAAATATATATTCATTACACATCATAATAATGCACTAAGCAAATGCATAACAAAAATAACACTGCACAAAGAAAATGATGAGACACCAGATATACGTGGTTCACCCCAGGGTGGGGCTACATCCACAAACCGCTTCACCTCTTTATTATTCACCAAGATCAATCACTCTTGTGCACTAAGCCGCAGAGTCAAACTTTGTACAAGACAGGAGATCTGCGCACTAAGCACTAGATCCTCCTTCTTTACCCCCCAAAAATAGGTCAAATGATTAAAGCCACAATCTCTTATTACAACACTTAGCACATGTTACAAAATCACAGTCGAGCACAAAGCCTCGACCACATACATTCCTTTGCACAAAGAACTATGTTTCGTAAAGAACTCCCCCTTCTACACTACATTCCTCTTTATTTATACTTTACAAACCCTTACAATAAGGCTTAAACATGGTAAAAACCCATGGACCAACATCCCATAAACTCATTACAAAACCTTAGAGGACCCCTTAGTGGGTCCACATAACCCTCAAAATAGGTGAGGTACAGAATCTCAACTCTACTTGGGCGCTCCTACTTCGACAAACGTGTCAAAGTCCAAAAGTGGGACAAAGCTGACCAAATTTTCCCCAAAACTTGGTCGAGGGCCAATAATCTCCCCACCTCCACCCCAATAAAAGTGTGAAAATTCACATCTTTATCTCCCCACTCCCACCCTCATAAAAAAAAATGCACCCTTTTTCCACCCACTCTCTACACACTTTTATGAAGATGGGGACCATGTGGGGGAACATTTCAAATGCACACTTTCTCCTCCCCACGCTAATTGCACACTTTTTTTCCTCAACCCCACCATTATAAAACTCCCAGGAGAAAGATGCACACTTTCTCTCTCCACCCCCACTGTCACCGACACCCTTATAAAAATGTGCATTTGGAATGCATACTTTCTTGTCCCATATCCACCATCATATTATGAGGGTGGTGTATGCATAATTTATTACCCCCACACAAATGTACCCTTTTACCCAACTCTGACATTCATAATATGAGGGTGGGGAACGTACACCTTCACCCCCCATCTCTACAAATGCACACCTTTTTCCCTTTCATAAAGGCATGAGAGTGGAAATGGGGTGAGAAATTATGTATTTGAGCATGAACCCGTCTCTACAAATGCACACTTTTTCCCCTTAATAAAGGCATGAGAGTGGAAATGGGGGAGAACGTGTGTATTTGAGCATGAATATGGAGGTAGGGTTGAGGGTTGCATACTTCCTTCCCTCATTGAAATGCATAAGGATGGTGATGGGGGTAGAATGTGTGCATTTGAGCATAAGGGTGGAGGTGGGGGGTGAAAGTGTGAATTTTGGTGGGGGAAAAAATGGTGCATTTTAAATGCACACACTCTCCCCCCATCCCTACCAAAATACACACTCTCTTCCTCCACCTCCACTCCTACCCTATCCTCATTGAATATTAACTTACTTAAAATTTACACATCAAAAAAAATATCCCTTTTGGTGCTTGATAGATCTGGGTATAAGATGGATTTACGCTAGTATTCGATGTACATATCAAATGTCTCTCTTTTATATTACATAGATATTGATAATTTTATTTATTTGTATATTTGACTAACATATAATATTATTATTATTTGTTATAAGTTTATATATATTTTTAAATCCTATACAGAAGCATTACCCATGTATATGATAACACTCTCCATCATACATGAGGGAGAAAGTATGTATCTAAGCATGAAGGTAGAGGTGGGAGTGAAGGTAAGGAATGAAAACTTTCTCCCCCCATCGCCACAAATGCACATGTTCTCCCCTCATTTAAATGCATGAGGATGGAAACGAGGAGAGAAAGTGTGCATTTGAGAATAAGCGCAAAGGTGGGGCCCGATGAAAGTGTGCATTTCGGTTGGGGGGGAGGTGAATTTTAAATGCACACTCTATATTCCCACCCCCACCAAAATAAACACTCTTCCCACACCTCTACCTCTACCTCATGCTCATTAAATATTAATTAGCTTAAAAATTTACACTTCACATAATTTTACCCCTCTTGGTGCTTGATATGTCTAGGTTTAAGATGAATATACCCTCATATTCAATGTTCATATCAAATCTCTCTTTCACTTATATAGATATTAAGCTTACATATAAGAATTACCCACATATGCGATAACATCTCCATGATACTATGGGGAGAAAGTGTGTATTTGAGCTTGAAGGTAGACGTGGTGGTGATCAGTGTGGGGGATGCATAGTTTCTCCCCTTATTGAAATGCATGAGGATGGAAATGGGGAGAGAAAGCGTGCATTTGAGCATAAGTGTGGAGGTGGGGCGTGAAAGTATGCATTTTGGTTGGGGATGGAAAGGTGCAGTGTAAATGCACACTAAACCTCCTCCCCTCACCCCTACTAAAATGCAGACCTTTTTCCCCCACCTACACCCGTACCCTATGCTCATTGAACATTAATTAGCTTAAAAAAATTCACACCTAAAAAAATTTGATCCCTCTTGCTAGTTTAAGATGGATCTATGTTGGTATTTGGTATACATATCAAAGATTCTCTCTCTTTCATATATATAGATATTGTTAATTCTATTTATATCTATATTTTTTACTAACATATATTATTATTATTTGTTATAAGTATTTTTATTAAGTCCACACACAAACATTACCTACCTACATGATAACATATCCATCATACTAGAGTGAGAAAGTCTTTGCTTGAACATGAAATGGAGGTGGAGGTGAAGGATGCACACTTTCTTGTAGATCTCCACAAATGCACATTTTAACTCCTCATTAAAATGCTTGAAAATAATAATGAAAAGACAAAATGTGTATTTGAATATAAAGGTAAAGGTAAAGTGAAAGTGTATATTTTGGTTAGGGAAATGTTACATTTCAAGTCCAACCCCACCCCACTTTGTGCTCATTAAATATATTGAGTGGGCCTAATGCTTAAGAACATGTGTTTCCTCCTAAGAGGTCACGAGTTCAAATCCAAAGGGGGTAGAGTATATATACCTCCATAGACTTTACTAGTAAGGTGAAGGAGGTGGAAAAAAAATATTGATTAGTATGGAAAAAATATTTTATCTATTTATGAGACAAAACTTAGGTGAAAAACTTGAATAAACTTAGGTGAAAAACATCAATAGGTACATCTATTTACATGTAAATTAATAGTAATAGAAATGAAGATGGTAAGTTGATTTATATAATCAAATGTTGCTAACATTTTGTCTATTTCTTTTAGGTCAAAACTTAGGTGAAAAAGATCAATAGGTACATTAATTACGTGTAAAGTAATAGAAATAATTTTGTCTATTTCTTTTAAGTCAAAATTTAGGTGAAAAAGATCAATAGGTACATCTAATTACTTGTAAAGTAATAGAAGTCTCTTTAGATAAACATTTAAGGATGTCAGATTGTCTAAGGGTCTACTTGTTTGAGGACCTCTCATGTAAATATTTAAGTTGTCATGCCTATTCAAGCTATAAGACCTCAAATCTATCATCCAATAAAATCATAACATATATAATTTTTTTTATTATATAAAAAATAATTCTTTTAGTTTTGTATGTAGAACATTAAAAAGTATGAAAAATATGAATTATCAATAGCTATAATCCCTTTACTTCTTTACTTTTTACCAATAATTGATTTATATAATCAAATGTAGCTAATATTTATTTAGTTTTCAAATAAATATCAATATGTATCGTGTAAAATAATAATCATTTGATCAAACTATTTCATGAAGAGTATCGTTAAAAGGGAATGTGTTCGAGACAATGTGTTGGGCTTAGGCATGTCGGTGGGCTGACAAAGCCAGCCAATGGGTTCGAGAGAATGTGATTGGTTTAGAAATGTAAATGGATTGGCAAATCATAACGCTTATTTTTATAAAGCCAAAATAACAATAAAACGGTTAGATAACTTCATATTTAACTATATATTAAATATGGTACGTAGGTGGGCTGGCAAAGCCATGCCAGCCAATGGGTTCGAGAGAATGTGATGGGTTAAGAAATGTAAATGGATTGGCAAAGAATAACGCTTATTTTTATAAAGCCAAAATAAACATAAAACGGTTAGATAACTTCATAAGTAACTATATATTAAATGTGGTACGTGAAAAAGAAAAAGTAAGTCAAGTAAAACAAAATAAACATAAAACAGTTAGATAACTTGATAAGTAACTATATATTAAATATGTTGATGCGAACCGCCACGGATATTGTAATTATCCCACTAAAATTATTATACCAACAAAATCTGATTGTTTGGGTTCAAAAGGAAAGTCAAACTCTGAATGTACACTCATATATAATATAAATATATATAATATATATATGTATGTATATGTATGTATGGTGCTTAATGTTCAAGCTGAAAAGAAAAATCAAATGACTACGTAACAATTTTGTCCATTTTCTATTTATAGGTTGATGCCGACCATATCACTGGAATTTTCCCACCGCTCATTAACTAGAATGAATTCAAAAGGGGAGTCAAACGACTATGGGTTAATGTCAGCCACCAATTACAATATCATTGCAATTATCTCAACACCCCTTTAGTACCATGAATATAACAACAAAATTCAAAACTTTATTGTTTTTAATTTTATTATAACTTTTGCTAGTCTATATGTCCCTTTAATTAAATAAACATACATTGACATAATCTATAACAATATTTCTTAAAAACAACTTAGTATACTTAGATATTAATTAAAATTATTTATGTATTTTATTTTTTTTCAACAACAGGTCACCTCCAAGTTAAGGTTATGAGTTTATAAGGAGGTTTGGCCCTTTTGGTTGTCCACTATACACATTCAATAGCGCACCCAAAACTCAGGTTCTACTCCAACAACAATTACAATCCACCATCCTTTTTTCTCACAATCTGCACAACCCAAGGAATGTACCCCTTTCATTGTTCAAGGGCCATCGAGTTGTACCATTATTTTATTAGGGCTTCCAGTGCACTTGGCTGGCCAGTAAATTCTTAGTTGGGGACCCCAGGAACTCTTAGCTGGTATAGGAATGCTCATAGCAACCTTCACAAGGCTTTTGAGCCATTTCCTCAACAGGAAAACACTCCATAGACACGCAACCCCTTTATACAAGCACACAAGCTACGTGTATAACATAAACACAACCCCAGAATGGTTTCCCTCAAGAAAAAAATGGTTGGTGCTCTTCCTAGCACTCAACTGCTCTCTTACTACCCAAAATGTGCATGTAAAAACTTACCTCTTTCCTACTTGAATCTCCTTCTTCTCCCTACTTGCTTGACTCACACTCTTCCCAAGGATGATTGTACACTCTTTCCAAGGATAATTGTACTAAGGGATGTGGCTTCTCACACCCACCCTCTTACATGAATTCAATAATTGAGTGTCTAATAAGTCAAAGGTAGGATTACTTGGTAAATACACATTAACTTAGTCAATGACATCGGTTTCCCTTTGGATCCCCTTTTATCCCCCTCTTATGTGGAATCATAGCCCCCCATCGTTTTCATTCCTTTCGTATCACAACCGATGATTATAATTTTTTATTAATTATTTCAGTGCACATAATATACAATTTAACCCCTGGCCACATTAATTAATATGGGCTATTTTCCCCAACATATCTACTCACCATCCTAAATCACATTTATATAATTACATTATAATTTGCGAGGACTTAAATATGAGGATGTTACATCCCTTCCCCCTTATCTTTTACTTTGTCCTCAGTGCATAACACCCTACGATGTACATACATTTCACAATGGTAGGTTCTTCGGTCTAATCATATAGGAATTTTATCCCAACACATACATACATAGGGACTTCGACCTAAAAACATACATAATGATTTTACAAATCATCATTCTTGCAACAATTTCCAACCAACAATCTCTCCATAGTTCCTACAACTATCCTGATTCCTCCAACACTCTTCCTTTCGACCTGCCCAACCTAGGGAATGTAAGCCCTTCATTTCTCTTATTCCATCGGGTTGTACCATTCATTTATTAGAGTCTCTTTGTCACATGTAATCAGGAATCTTAGTAATGGAAACTCGCTACTAGGAAAAACTACCAAAAAATAAAAACAACCACAAGAAACAAAACAACCAAAATATGATAATGAACAACAAGAGTGTGAAAGGACACTATAGAGATATAAAGTCATGAAAGTATACTATCCAATCAATTTAGAGAAAAGACCAAAACTAACAAAAAAAAAATAAAAAAAATATTCAATAGCTATAGTGTAAGAGAAAGTTATTTAAATCAACTCCACAATATAGTGTCATAATTTTATAGTGCTATAAAGTCATGATTGCACAATATAATGTCATGACTCTATATTTCAATGCCTCTCTCAACTCAACTTTTTCCACTCTTTCAATATTTAATCTTAAAATGCACATGAACATTACCACTATATAACTCCTATGATAAATATATATATATATTTGTTATTTAAATCAACTCCACAATATAGTGTCATAATTTTATAGTTCTATAAAGTCATGATTGCACAATATAATGTCATGACTCTATATTTCAATGCCTCTCTCAACTCAACTTTTTCCACTCTTTCAATATTTAATCTTAAAATGCACATGAACATTACCACTATGTAACTCCTATGATAAATATATATATATTTTTGTTTGGAGGATATGATAAAATTTGGAAATGAAAAAATGATATTTAATCATGAAATTTTGTAATTAGTTAAAACTTGATATTAAAAATAGATTTTTACTACATGAATGACCTCCTATGTAAATTTATTATATCATATATACATACATACATAGAGAGAAGGTTTAGACCTTTTAATACATAATTTTTAATTTTTATTTTTTTTACGGTGTTAAATGTCACATATAATCATGAAGTAACGTTGCTTTTGAAAACCAAATCTCTTACCTCATGAACTAAATGCTTCCAATCAGATCGAGAGATTAACATAGAGTTTGGCCTCTTCAACTGAGGAGATGGACATCATCAACGTAGAGTTGGAGAAGGCCTCCTCAAATGATGAGATGATTGATTGCAACGAGATAGAGGAGAAATCAGTGCCATTAATATCGAACCGAAGCAACTATTCTGAGCTTCCACAACAATACATCAGACCTCCCACTGAGCGACCGAGACTGGATGAAGTCGACTTCTCTTTGGAGTCCATACCTCTCGTGGACGTCCAAGGTCTCCAATGCGATTCTACTAGACCCGAAGTTATCCGACAAATTGGCCGGGCCTGTGCTGATTACGGCTTCTTCCAGGTATTTGCTTTCGTACTCTTATAACAATTTATTTCATATTCCTACCTCCTTTTCTGCATAACAATTTATTTCATATTCCTAGCTCCTTTTCTGCATAAGATTATGCCAAGTTCAAGATGACATGCAATGGCTCAATATTATGTTACTATTGTTGTATGCATAAACAGATAGTCAATCATGGCATTCCAGATGTGGTGATCAGAAGGATGCTGCAAGTAGCGGAGGAGTTTTTCAGAATGCCTGTTGAAGACCAAATGGAATACTATTCCGACGATCCGTTCAGCAAAACGGGATTATTCACCAGCTTCAGCATCCACAAAAACCCGGATGGACGACCTGAGAAAGCCTTTAACTGGCTGAACTACCTGAGACATCATTGTTATCCGTTAGAAGATCATGTTCATACTTGGCCTTCGAAACCTGCTCATTATAGGTAAAGTATTTTGTTGTGATCGACTTCAATCCATTTAGTTTGTCAGATGCGTGTGAAATTTCTTTGTTGATTGGAGGGTGGGAAACCAATTTCAAGAAGTGATACCTTTGAATTGCATCGTTATATTCTACTCTCGGTTTAAATCATGGTTATCACAGAGATTTTGATGAATATTGCAGAGAAGTGGGCAGTCTGTATTGCAGAGAGGTGAGGGCACTTGCTCTGAGATTGCTGGAGGCAATATCTGAGAGCCTGGGACTGGAAGCCGACTTCGTAGACAAAGCACTGGGAAAGCACGAGCAAGGCATGTCTATAAACTACTATCCCAAGTGCCCCAATCCTGAGCTTACATTCGGTATACCAGCCCATTCAGATCCGAATGTCCTCACTTTTCTTCTTCAAGATGAGATGCCCGGTTTACAAGTGTTCAACAATGGACACTGGATTGCTGTCAACCCCATTCCTAATGCTTTTGTTATCAACATCGGTGATCAATTACAGGTTCCGTCAATCTGCTTGCATTCTAATTAATCTCCTCTTCTAATTTAACTTTTCATTTGTA
>JZKD02S1201711.1:0-12550 GCA_000966675.3 Picea glauca
CGCTTCATCTCCTAGGGTTAGGTTTTTGGATGTCTAGGACTTTTGGCATTCCCGTCTATTGTAAAAGGGCCTTCCGAGCCTCATTGTAATCATCTTCTTGCGAATGCGAGTAGTCATCACATCTCTTCTCAGAGATAAGTTGCCACCATTCTAGCGAGTCTTTCACTCTGTATTTTTATAGTCTCTGTACATTTCGTTCATTAATAGAATTCGTGTATTACTGTATCTCTGTGTTTATGGTTGCATATCTGATATATTTCTGTTATATTACAGGATATACGCGATATCTCTGTGCATTTCTTTATTATATATCCACTCTCATTTCGTGCCGAAAACAATCTGGATCACTTTCACACCTATTCCAAATCCCTACACCCTAAGATAATGTAGATTTGCTACTAGAAAATATAAAAGTGTCTAATCAATTTTTATGAGCACTTTATTTTAGGGTTGTTGTTTACTCAAGAGGAAAATGGCATGGAATAAATGATGTTTTGACCGACTCTAAACAATGCAAAGAAATGAGAATGCAAATATTTCACTTCGATGAAATCTATACTACAAGGAGAAAACATTTAACATTCCCAGATGCATGATGTCCCAATATTTTATTAAACTCATCAATATCAATATCTTCAAGAAATGAACCAAAGAGACTATACGCCAATAATTCAAGGCCAAAAATGACAAAAACCATCCAATTTCGTTACTTCAAATGCAAAGTTGCCCCCAATCTAATGCAAAGCAAGAAATTAAATTTTTTTTTTTCAAAAATACCTAAATAAAATAGCAAATCTCTATAAAACAAAAAAACCCAAACAAATTTTCTCTTTTAACATGAATTATTCATAAAAAAAAGTGTTCTTTCACTAAACAATTCTAAAGAAAAAACAATGATTGGTAACTGAAAGACACTCAAAGCAAGAGATCAAATCTTTCAAAAGAAAATAAGCTAAAACAAAGAAAATATGGCTAAAAGAAGATTCAAGGTTGTCAAGAAGACTATAAACAGACCATAATCAAACCCAAAAATTCACCCGAAAACCATATCTTAGATCTGGGCAGGGAAAACCATCAAAAACTAAAAAAAAATCACAATCGTTTCATTTTTTAATGAGCTTGAAATCATAAAACTATGGTAATGCTTATAGCCTCTGGACTACATGCTGAAGTTAAGCCGCTAACTTCTTAAGTTGGGGGCTAAGTACCAACCATCCCTAGATAATGCATTGGGAAGCCTCAAGCATAGTTTTATCTGGTTCAAGCTTGTGTAAAAATGAAATCATCTATCTCAAGCATAGTTTTCTCTGGTTCAAGCTTGTATAAAAATGAAACCACCTATATCAAGCATAGTTTTCTCTGGTTCAATCTTGTGTAAAAATGAAACTAGGTCCAAGCATATTTTTGGCTATTTTTAATCTTGTGTAAATATAAAATTTATCCCAAGCATAGTTTTCTTTTGTTTTAAGCTTGCGTAAAAATAAAATTTATCCCGAGCATGGTCTTTATTCTTTCCCACGCTCATAAAAATATGAGAATGTAATCAAGAAGATTTTTATCACTTTTTTGGACTCGTAATGTTAATACGAAAAAAGGAACCCCCCTGGAGTCCTCTTTAAGCTCTTTTCAAACTCCCTAAACATGAAAAGATAGTCGAGTGACCTTGTTAAGCTCGTTAAAAAATAAAATAGATTCCCCCCCTCTTTGATTGAGTCAAGTACTTTGTTACTTATAGTATTTGAAGATTCATTCCATCCTCTTGTGGTGTTGGGAGAAATAAATCTTGGGTTGAAATTCTTACAGCTTATGGACTCCATGTTGAAGTTAATCCACTAGCTTCTTAAGTTGGGGGCTAAGTACCAACCATCCCTGGATAATCCATTGGGAAGCCTCAAGCATAGTTTTCTCTGGTTCAAGCTTGTGTAAAAATGAAACCACCTACCTCAAGCATAGTTTTCTTTGGTTCGAGCTTGTTTAAAAATGAAACCACCTATCTCAAGCATAGTTTCCTTTAGTTCAAGCTTGTGTAAAAATGAAACCAGGTCCAAGCATAGTTTAAGCTAGTTTTAAGCTTGTGTAAAAATAAAATTTATCCCAAGCATAGTTTTGTTTTGTTTTAAACTTGCGTAAAAATAAAATTTATCCTCAGTATGGTCGCCAATTTTGTTATCAGACAAATCGGTAAGTGCACACAAACAGATCTCCCTAGTTTCACCTGGAAACTAGAACAAAACATGACAAAATATAAAGTTTTCCCTAATTTTTAATTATCAAGCATATTGACTAACAAAATATAAATGACATACCATTTAAATGTCATTTTTCCTCGCTAGTGTCATCATTGCTCTCTTCCAATTCTTATGGGATACTAAATCTGTAAAAAGACACAAGCCAACGAAGTGAAAGAAACAACTTATACTCAACAAAACCTATGTATGTGATCAAGGAGCCATACAATAAAATAAGGACAATTTTATGGGAGAGAAATATATTTTTGTATTAGAAATATGAAAAGAAGAATACAACCGATGCCTTGATGTTGTAAGGCCCCTTCCAACAATTCCTTGCTTCCCACACACTTCTGCTCCACTGATTCTGAGACTGTAGATTTGAAATTCACTCACAATCTATCTTGACGAAGCAAATCTCATAGCCAACATAGGACCAAACTCTTGAATAGACTAATATCTCATTAGTTGAATCTCTGTAACTAAGTTGAATTTCCAAAAATTCTCTAACCATTCAAAAGCTCACACCCAAAGCTAACTTTCCCCATGAGAACTCCCCTCCTTTTATAATATGAAAAGGATAGGGTGATGAGGTTAGGATGATCCCATGAGATCAAAGATATGAATCAGATCCAAACTGATCGGAAGCCACCTCACCCTCAAAGCTTCTATTCCAAAAGCATCGATAAGCTTCTCTTTTTCCTTCGTACAGAAAATTGTCGTACTAAGCAGAGTGCGACGATGTTGCAGGCTACTGTGGTGCAACATGCAATGATTTTGGATCGTTTCACCCTTAACTCTAGGCAAGGTGTGACAATCCTTCTTGATAGGGTTTTTATAAAGGAAAAGATAATTTCATCTCTCTGGGAAAATTCCTCTTCATTCTTCTTCAAGGATTAAGGAAATTTATCCTTCTAAGGACAAAGGATATGTTTACATCATTAATGGTCATAAGAGTGACGAAAATAATGTGTAACACATTCCCTTCTATACTTTCATTCTCCTCATGTTTCTTCCACAGATCTGGTCCACTAAATCCCGTGCAGTTCCACTAGCAGGGAAAATCCCCCTATTACTATACTAGGTCGAGGTACAGGCAAAGCACTGACTTCCCTTAAAATATATTTATATTCTTAAGCTACCCCAAAACTATCTAAAATGAAAGAAAATAAAGAGGAAATAAGATCAGTAGTTGTACCTTTGGTCCTTGTGGTTGGTGTAGACCTCTTTCGTCTTTGCAACTTCCTTGATTGTGGATCTCCTCCCAAAGTTGACCGACAAAATCTTAGGAAAAAAATGCTACAAAGTATACGATCTCTACTTATTACTTTCAATATCTAGATATATACATAGATGCATTAATCAATAAAATCATAAAAAAACAATGTATTAGGATAGGAAAGAACACTTTCATTCAATATGAAGATAAGAAAGATTACAACCTTCTTATCGGAAAATGCTCCGCGAACCAGGTCTAGGCTCCTCTATTGTTTCTCCAAGTGCATCATTCCCATTATTTCCTCTCACAACAAACTGATCTCTTGGGAAAAGGGAAAAGGTTGTATAAGGAAAAAGGGATGGAGGGGAATTCTAAGGCCAAATCTCAAAAAGGGTTGCAAAACTTGGTCTAAGAAGAGGAAGGGATTTTGGCAGAGTTTACTTGTTCTCTTGATTGTTGTTGTAGATGGGACCCCAATACCTCTTTTTATATGTGAAAAATATGGTTATTTTGTTTGGGGACGGGCTATAATGGGTAAAATGGTTGAGAACCGCTCGATAGCCCGTAAACTCCATACAATTCCTTGTAATTATATATTTTTTGCAAATTTTGGAGGTAAACGCGGGTTGTCTAGCATGAAAATCATGTATGTACATGAGATAACTAGTATGAAAATAGCGTCTTTATGCAGGTTGTAGTTCAGCAGAGTGCGTACATTTTCCAAAAAAAAAAATTTAAAGAAGGATCCTCAGTAGTAATTTGGAAAATTATGTAAGTGGAAAGGCCAATGTCATGTATGCATAGATAGGGTATGTAAGTGGAAAGGCCAATGCCCTGTATGCATATATAGGGTATACCTAGATCAAGTGCATTCCATGAAAGCATTGGTATCCAGGTATGGGAATTCGAAAACATCGGTAAAATCGAGGTTTGGCAATTGGGTTTGTTCGACCTTCCCATGTAGATCACCTTGAAAAGTGACCCATGGGTAAATGAAATCCATTGGAACATTGGTTCTGAGGGCCCCCAACCAGTTGTGTGAACCATTATAGAAAACCTATAGAGGTAAACAAAGCAACCAAAGGGATGGGGCCACAAACACAAGTTCACAGATTGCTCAAGAGGCTCCAGCACTGACTCTACCATGAGTGCGATGACAAAAAAAAACATGAATCCATAATCCAAAGTCGTGTTTATAAGAAATACGTGGAATTTCAGGTGAGGAACTTGCATTGAATGCTACAAGGTGACAAGAGTGGGTATTAACATTGACTAAATCCATCAAACGTGGAAAAATCCACGATGTGACTGGGGAAACTAAATGCATGAACGGAAATTTGGTAACTGAACAACAGATCAACTCAGAAAAATAATGAGCCAGTAGTTGGTTAACTATAAAAAGGAAGGAAAATTGTTAATATTTAATTGACTAAGACAAGAAGAGATGTGATGATGAATAAAAATGTACTAATGACTTTTAACGACCCACCCACGTGATGACACAAGGGCATGGAATTCAAACTTTGGAAACATTAAGTACGATATGATGTGATTGAGACTTCCCCGACTAGAAAGGTGATATCTGGGATAGATGACATGGAAAGAACTACTAGACTTCTATGATTGATAGCAGCTGGACATTTCACCATGTTATTGATGGAAATGGAAAGCAGAGATAGAATTGGAAAATAGAAAATAGAAAACATACCTACATAACACACTCCCGAAGACAGGAGCATACCAAAACCTTATTTAGGAATTCAAAAGGTAGGGATTCAGGCGTGCACCATTCACCTATCCAAGTTGAATAATTATGTCGAGTTGCACTAATTTGACAACTCCATAGCCATAAATTTATGCAACTATGAAAGGACCAAGCCAGTGCACTTGGAGCTTTCCCATATTTTTCTGATACTTGTTGTGATATAAGAGAATGATTTCACCTTGCGTAAATGATTTACACTTTATATGTTTATCATGCCATGCCTTTTTCCATTATTTCTCCACAATTTGATGAAAATATGCTCTTATGATGTTGAATCAGAAATTCTATTTTAAGGGTTGCAATAGTCTCACTGAGAAAGTGAGCTCCTTGATCATTGATCAAGATCCGAGGACAACCAAACCTGGTAATAACATTTTCAAAAGTAAACCATGTGGAAGTGGCTATAGATAAATCTCAAACAACCTCTTCTTCATCCCATAGATTAAGGTAATCATTTGTTGTAATTATGTATCTTGCCATTGAATTCTTAGCAGGAGGATTTATCAGACCGATGAAATCAACAACCCATTTTTCAAAGGCTTGTAGTGTTATGACAAGGTGTAGAGGTAACTCATCTCGACAAAATGTATTTCCCACTCACTGACATACATCACGGGCCTGAGCATATTCCTTAACATCTTTAAACATTGTAGGCCACCATAGTCCTATATGTAAGATCTTTTGAGCGGTTTCATTTCGGCCAATGTGTCCTCCCACAACTCCACCGTGACATTCCCACATAATATCAGGTCGTTCATGGTCTAGCACACAGTGCCAAAGTATATTATTAATCCCAAGTTGTATAGTTGTCCCACAATCATATGATAGTCTGTTGCATGAACCACCATATGCCTCTTATGGGTTGTGAAATATCCTTCTATCATAGTACCAATACTCGGGAATAAGGAAATTTACGACAAATAAGAAAAAATAGCCTCAATACAAAACAAATATTCATCTAGGAGTTGGTCATCTACAGGGCCACCACTTTCTCTCGACTCTATTCTCGACAAATGATCTAGCCCCACATTTAAATTAGCAGGCTTGGCAATGACTTCAAAAGAGAACTCCTGGAATAACAACAACCATCTGCAAATTCAACCTTCTAACATAGGTTTGCTAACCAGATACTTCAAAGAAAAGTCATCAATAAAAAACTTAAAATGATTCCCTAACAAATAATGTCTAAACTTTTGTAAAGCATAAACCATTTCCAAACCTTCCCTTTCAGTTGTAGTATAGTTGTGCTCAGCTTGGGAAAGGTTTTTTCTGGAAAAGTAGATAGGATGATCAAGATCTCCTTCCCCGAGTTGTGTCGGGATAGCACCCAATGCAATCACAAAGGAATCAATGTGCACGTGAAACTCAATGTGCAAGTTAGGATAAGTTAAAATGGGTGTAGTGCTCAACTTCTCTTTGAGTAGGTGAAATGCTTTATCACAGTCCTGAGTCCAATGAAATGCTTAAAATTTATTTAGTAGTTGTTCCAAAGGTGAGGTTATACTTGTATAATTCCTAATAAACCTACGATAGTACCCAGTGTGGACCAAATTACTCTGCAGCTATTTGACAGTCGTAGGAGGAGGCATACTGAGAATTACTGCAACTTTCACAGGATCGACTAGAACTCCTTCCCTTCAAACTATATGTCTTAGAAAACTCCCAAAAGATACACAAAAACTACATTTCCTCAGATTAAGGGAAATTTGTAGCTACCTACAGTGGTCCAACTTCAATCGTAATAGCCCAATGTGCTCCTTGAGTAAATTGTGCATAGTATAATCATCCAGGTATACCTCAAGAAACTTATGAATGAAATCACAGAATGTTGCAATCATGATATGAGATAACATTGTTGGGGTATTATTGAGACCAAAAGGAATAAAATTATAGGCAAATGATCCCCACTCAGTAGTGAATGTAGTATTTTTCTTGTCTTCTTCGATAATTCTAACCTGGTGGTATCAAGAAAAACCATTTGTAAATGAATATGCTTCATTTCCCACCACTTGATCCTGTACCTCATCGCTAAAGGGTGTAGGAAAGGGTTCATGTACACAAGAAGCATTCCAGATTTTTTATTCCACACAAAATCATATATCCTTCATACCTTTCTTGTTTTGTATGACGATAGGACTAATCCATTTAGCCTTATTGACAAGGAAAATCAACCCAGTTTCCAACATCTTATAAATCTCCTTCTTCACTTTCTCTTTGACACTGGGGTTCAAACGATATGGCTTATGTTTAACTGGTCTTTATTTAGGACTTAACTCTATCCCCATCTACCCTAAATATCCCTTAATACCTTTTAGTTATGAAAAAATTGTAGGGAATAGGTCCTCATATTCCTACAAGAGAGCTTGTATCTTTGTCACAGTCTTCTCGTCCTACTAATCCCCTATGGAAGCTAGATTAGGGTTGTCCTCACTCCCTATATTTATTTTTTTCAACTTCAGGGGTTGGGAATAAGAATTATCACCATCATTCGACTTAGTTTCATGCACAATTCTAGTTCCTTTTTATTCTTTAAATGTAAAATTCCTAAGATCTTCTAGGCCATCGGGGTCTCTCAGGTCTTCATAAATTTTACTACAAGTTAGAGGTATTTGTGTGATGGATGGGTAAATAATGTGATGAAGGAGGTATTCATGTTCAGGACAGAGGGTGTGAGAATTTATATACTTAAATTCATCAACAAAAACAATTTTCTTAATCTGTTTCAAAGATAAAGTGATTTTAGGGGACTTACCTAAAAGAAGGGAGTCTTGGTAGAACTAGCTTTGAAAGACTTCCCAACAATAATTTGGGCGTCAAACCTCCTCATGTAAATACCAAGTGGTTGGAATTTTTCCCAAGGACTAAACACACTAATGCGCCCAAAACTGAGAAGGAAGTTGCACAACTTCCCATAATTGAGTATAATGTGCAACATGCTTCCTTGGGTCAAAAAACCCATTGTATACTACCAAAGTTGAGGCTTGGTTGTTTGGCTCCCCATATTTTTTCGTCTGAGTAACTAGTGATGGGGGAATAAATCGATATTGAATGGAACACTTTACTTCATCCTAAGAAGAAAAATTACCCTTATGGGTGTCCCACCATCTAGTTGAAGAGGATCTTAATGCAACATCAAGTACACGAATTATCTACTTTGGCACAACTTTATCTTGTAACTCAACAAGAAAGATATGTAAATATGAAGTTCCATCATAAACAGGGTAGTATCTAACCTCTGATCCAATCCACCTAGAAGTTATGATAGTTGCACAATGCCTTAATAAGTTCTCATATCTTCCATGTTTCCAGTTTTCAAATGCTACCTCTGAATCTTCTCCTGCAAATTGAATACTTTGCCAACTTACTAATCCATCTAGAGTTAGGTTAATATAGTCTACCAAATTTCCTATAACTAGAGTGTAGAGATGATCCAATGAGTCCTCTCCCATATTCCCCTCTACCAAATCCATATAGAGGGGACCTTAGTACGTATCTAGTGGTTGGGTTACTTTCATAAAATCTGCTTCAAAGGTCATGATTTCTTTCTTAAGATCTATAATAGCATAATTCTTATAATCCCATTCAATGCCCAATAAATATGGGCATGGGTCCTTCTCCCCCATGATTTATTTAACCTCTAAGTTGGCCATTTTCTTGAATCCACCTAAGTCCACTTCAACACTTTCCATCCTCTCAACAGGATAGATACAATATTGATTGGCCATCCACAATTGAATGGGAGAATAGAAAGGATTGGGCTTACCCATGGCTTCCTAGGTTTTCTTCGGTAGTATGTTGACACCAGGCCCCAATTCTAACATAAAATTATTAATCTTGTAGCCTTCAATGTGAGTATTTAGTCTGAATTCCCTTCCATATATCTGCTTCCTTCTATGTATTATACCTGTATTTCTCTCTGGAAGATGAGAAACAATCAACTCTTCTAGGTTATCTTCAATCTCTAAAGTCCCCTTGAGATTGTTCTGCAACTCCTTGGTGAGTTGTTCCTCATCTAAAATGTCAGAAAATAATTGGAACCACAAAGAAATAGTCTGCGAGGGTTTCACTCGGGGATCTTTCTATTCCAAAAAAAAAAACTGTGAGTTTATTTTGAATCTCACGGATTGAATTTGCAAGCGTCGGTATTAAAGGATTGGAAATCCATTGGAATATCTCAAGAGCATCCTTGAAGAACTATTTTTTCACAAGGGGATCATATTTAACATCTTCTGGCACCACCTTGCAGATCTTTCTTTGAGTCAAGTTGTCAACATCGACACTAGTCCTTGTTCCTCCTCAAGTTATAATATTAATATTGTGTGTTTTTTTCTTCAATGACAAGTCAAGGCTCATAATTTATAAAATTGGCGCCTCGCTGGCTTGAGAAATATTTCGAATTCATAATCAACTCAGCACAATCTTTGATGGCATGGGTGTTGTTTCTATAATGGGCACACCAAGGATGTCTCGAACAAGGAAATTATCTAGTGAGATGTCTTTGTTCATCGCAATTATAACACCTAGCTAGTCATCTCCCATCATTTCTCCCACCTATGAAACCTCCCCCACCATGACATTATCCTTCAAATCCTCGAGGATCTTCGTCGATGTTGAATGAAGACTAATCTAGTCTGTCTGCAAGAGCATCCATAGAGCGACACTCCTTGGTGGTGTGGGTAGGTAACCCACAGAATTCATTGAAAACTGTGTTCAGAATAGAGGTGTGTTTTTTTAGGATTGGGAAATGCCCTAAGGAATTATTGTGACTTCTGCAAATTTCGCAATATTCATTATTTTGATTAACCTGATGGTTTGGGAAGATGGGGTATTGCATAAGCCATGGAATGGAATTCTAGATGCAACTTGTGCAACCACTCGAGATGGTCCTATTGGTGGAGGCACCATCATTTGTGGAGGGGGTCCTTCACCCCTCAGTCTAGGGAATTTCATCATTTTATGACCCTAAGTATAGCAACCAGTACACTGGACCTGTGGGAAATCAGCTTGAGGAATGGTCAATTCTTGAATTTTGTCAGTTAGTGCAGAAATTTGATCTTGCAATTATGTAATATTATATTCATTGGGTTATCACCCGGAAGATGCCAAGATATCCCACTATTGCCTCAATTTTCATAGTCTATTCTAGGGCTCCCCCCAATGTAGTTATCCATTGTTGGATTAACAGGATTTGAGTTAATGGAAAAAGTCCATGAATAAACCATTCTTGTCAGTGGTCTTTGTTGATGAGGTTTTCCAATTTCCCTATCGCATCTTTGAATCTTTGTTTATACTCCTAGGAAGACTCGCCAAATCTCTGTTTGATCTCTTTCAACTCAAAGAGGGCATTTTGTTCTCACTAAGGTAAATGAAATTCTTCTACGAATCGTTTTTTGACTTGAGCAAGAGTGAATGTTTGTCCTTGAGGAATTCCTAGTTCAATGGATTTAATATACCATTTAAAAGAACGACCTCTTAAGGTGGTATAAAACGCGATTAATTTATTAGCATCCAAAGTTCCATGAGACTGCCATATGGCCTCACAAAGGAACCAATGTTGTTCAACATCCTCATCCCCTTTACTCCTGAATTTTGGGTAATGGGTGACGGATTTGAAAAGATTATGTGCCATGGGAGGACTTGGGGACCATATCAAGATAAATCCTAAAGGTCCTGGTTGTGATAATGATCAGGGGATCAAATTTTGCTCAATTTTCAAAGTTCTCGGAATGCGACGAAAATAGTTCCATTGCATCCGTCTCGTCTTCTTGATTCCGACGGTATATTTACTTTATCAAATGGACGTCGTATGGAGAAGATATCGCGATCTGTTTGCCAAGCCAAATAGGCAAAAATTTTGGTGCTGACTGTACAGTCCGTACAGTCCATATGGTCTGACGTGGCAGGGTCGTACAGGCCGTACGACCGTATAGTGGTGACATGGCAGGTTTATGTTGGTTGATGATCGTCGAATCTGGGAGTGATACATGTTCTGTAGCTGGCGAATGGTGTGAGGACACGTGGCCCAATCTGTGGGCGCCACGTGTCACTCACTGGTTGGCTAAGTAGTTTTATGTAAAATCTATTGGAGGCCACGGGGTTTGACCCCCGGACCTCCCCACCGCACAATGCCTTTGCAAATTCCACTAACCAACATTCTGCCCATTGTTCCTTGTTATGAATGTCAACGCATTTATATTTCAATTTGATTTTTGTATTAAATGGAAAGGGGGGCGGGCCGGGGCCTAGCCCGACCCGTGGTCTCATTGTATAACATGTGACCATATTGTATATGCGTGCGGTGTTAACGAATTGCGCGCGGGTTATAACATTTAACCCCGGTTTTACATATAACCTTTGTATATGCGCGCGGGGGTCGGTTTGAATATGGTTTACATGGTTTTAAAATGGTTAACCACCTTTTATCAAAGCACGAGGTCACATGGCCATATGCCCAGGTGCCTAGGCGGTTAGGGGTTGGCGTGCCCTTAACCATTCTACGGTTTGCACCATTGGCGTGGTTGCGCCCGGTGCTGGGTTTTTGCGCTTAAATGAGCGTGTGAGCCAGGTTCATGGAAGAGGGGTGCGAATTGTAGAACTAGAGACAACAAGCTTGAAGAGGGAGACTTCCAGGAGGCCTAACTTCTTCATTTTTCGACCGATTGAGGTGCCAAAAGAGCCCAGACAGGGGTTTGGGGACACTAGGAAGCCATTGGAGTAGTCGGTTTATCAGTTTGAGCATTGTAAGACATGTTTTTGAGCACTTTTTGAGCAATTAATAATAATGATCCATTGGAAGTTGGACCAGGAGATGTAGCCCATAAGAGGGGTGAACTCCTTTATCAATTGTTGTGCTTATGTGTTTATGTTCATTGATTATTTTGTTGTCTATGTGTAATTTGCATAAGTAATCCTTTAATTTATGTGTTGCAAACTGATGCTTTTGCTTTAAACACATAACATTCACTTGCAATAAGTTTTCAAGTTTTTCAAGTCTTCTTCATTTTTTTTTAGATCAAGTTGGTATCAGAGCACTGGTTTTGAAGACTTGATTGTTTGAAAGTTTTGTTTATGATGCTCACAAGGTTGAAACTCACAAGAGGAGAAGGTCAACTTGTGGAGCCAAGTTCTTATCCGACAAGGAGGAAGCAAATTCATTCACCGCAAGTGGTAGAGAGACATTCACCAAGCATGGCTCATTCAGAAAGTCATGAACGTGTTCCGGATGAAGAAGAAGATCTTAGACAGGCTGTCATGGAGTTGAGAGATATGATGAATATCTTGATGGAACGGAACATAATGTCGCAGGGTGAAGGCTCCAACCCTTCAATGCATAAGGGA
>JZKD02S1201733.1:0-12550 GCA_000966675.3 Picea glauca
CCTAGTAGCAAACCCATTCCCAAGGAAGGCCACTTGCTAGGGCACAATGTCAACCACCAAGGTGAAGCAGGGAAAAATGAATAATTTCCAAGAACATGTCATGAAATCTAAAGCAGTCTAAGATATAACATACTCAAATTCCTCAAATATTGAAATGACGCTTACCATAATACCTGACTTGTACCTCATGGAGCAAGGCCCACTGCCTGTCGGAAGCCAGCTAGTGTTGTGGATGCCATCTGAAAATTTATGACCTCTGTGGTGGTGAGAAGGGTCTCCATATGTGCAAATGGATGATGTTGGTCATGTAGTCTCTTGACACTCCATATCTGCAACCTGAGAGCCTCAAGACCTAATCTCCTTAGTTATCCCACAAATGGGGGATAATGGGGAACATGTTGAAAGTGGAGTGACAAGAGGGTGACACATGCTAGTGTTGGGCCTATTAACATGTCGTATTGATGTGAGATGAACCTGTGGGAGAGTTGAGCAATGAACTCCTATGGTCCCCCCCTTTAATTTTGAAAATTTTATGGATTGTACTTAAAGGGATGAAAATACTTCGCCCGGCCTTATGAGAGAGGAACCAAGAGAATCCCTTGATGGAATAGACCCTTACATGTTTGCTAATCATGGTATAGATTCAAAGAAGTGTGTGCCAATGACTCAGAGAACCCCTTCCTGGAGTCAAATTGCTTGATTGGTAATACTATCAGCCTCCTTGTTATTGTCTCGCAACACATGGAAGAAGTTGATGATGTCAAAATACTTAACTTCCAAGTGAATTCTATTGATGATAACCTGGAGATGAATATTATTTGGATTGGAGAGAAATATTGCATACTTAATTAACAATTTGGAATCTCTTGTCATCGTAAGATTGGATATGACTAGTCCCTTCACCAATTTCAATCCTTGAAGGAGTGCATAGGCCTTTGCTTGATTGTTTGTGGAATTTTCAATGTTCCAAGCATGAGTTATTTTTGTGTTTCCTCCTAGGTTATAAAGCATCCCTCATGCACCTGTCACCCCGGGGTTTCCCTTCAAAGCTCCATCAAAACTTAGAATGCATTTATGTTGATATTGTTTCTAAGCAGTGAACTCCCCAGAAGATAATTGGAGTTGCCATTCTGGTTTAGAAAGAGGAGGGGGGATCACAGGGGGGGAATTTAAATTGCTTGAACCAAACCTCCTCGATGGTGTCCAAATATTGAGAAGGATATATGGAATTGAATTGACTTTTAAATTGTTATGAGAGGAGGCATATTTATCTGTTTTCCACTGAAGAGGCTATTGATTTTTCTTTGGTGAAGATTTGTTTATTTCTAGCCAACCAGATCTTCCAGAAAATATATTTGGGTAGAGCTAACCATACTTTTTTGAAGATACATTTTTGTCGGAAGGAGTCGTTATAGAGGTGCTTCCATTTGCTAAAAAAATTCCTGCATTGTGAAGGCCATTGCACCCGTAAGAACATATTTTTAAGAGTGGCTTGCCACACCAATTGAGAGAAGAGGCATTCAAGAAATAAATGATTAATGGTTTTTGAATCTTTCTTGGGTCCTGAAAAGCCTCGTTTAGCTAAATTATCCCCTGTCAAAATTTTCCCATGTACTAAAGTCCAACAAAATATGTTGATTTTCAAAAGGCCATCATTGTTCCAAATATGCTTCCAATAGGCCGATGGAGGGGGGAGAGAGGAATGAGCAAGAAATGATTCATACCATTTTTTAACCAAATGATCTTGAGATCCCCAACCCCGAGTGTAATTTTCGAACAAATAGACAGGGACACAACCTTTGAGCCAATTTATGAGAACATGATAGAGAGATTGAATAGGAGGTGGGGGGGCTCCCAAATACCAACCAAACCATTTTCTAGTTGAGTGATTCCAAGTGGATATATCATATAGTTTCAGTTTTCCTTATTCATAAAGCCAAGATGTGAGAGGGGAGAACAGTGGATATGAAGAGAGAGGTGGATTCCCCAATGCTATTATAATGAATTAAAATATTTATTCCATTTCCTGGGATCCATGTGAGTTTATTTTGGAAAAGGGGAAGGAAAGCCTTCAAAAGACACCAAATTTGAGAGCCTCCTTGTGCCATTGTCTCCACATCAAGGCAGCGGGTTCTCATGCCTGAGAAGTATTTATGATATATCACTCTTTTCCAACATTCATTTCTCATTGAAATCATCCTCCAGAGGATTTTGGAGCTTAGGGATAAATTGATGATGTATGGGTCCTTGATTCCCAATCCCCCACAGGACCTTGGAGCTCTGACAATATTCCAATTTACTAAATGGAATCGCTTAGAATTAAAACTACCTCCTTGAAAGATAAATCTTCTAAGTTCTAGAGAAATGGGAGATTTAATCTTGATTGGTGCTAAAAGAGAGGAGAACTGGAAAATAGGAAGACTTTATAGAATATACTTTATGAGGATTACTCTCCCTGCTAGGTTTAACCAATAAGAGCCCCACTGTTGGAATTTGGCTTTAATTTTATCTATAATTGGATTCCAAGAAGATGTTGGGAGGGATTTAAGACATATGGGGGGGTTCACAGATATTTGAAATATTTTCAATTTTCAAAGAGGGGGGAGTCTAGAATGTTGTCTATTCTTCTCAAGATTCCAACTGGGGTGTTCCTTGCGAATATTTGATTTTTTGTAGCATTTATGAGGCCTCCAGATGTTGTCGTATAATCTTCCATGGCCTTTTGAAATATTTTAGCTATAATTGAGGAAGCCCCACCAAGAAGAATAGTATCATCTGCAAACTGGGAATTATTTGTTTTCTTTAGCCCATGGGTAATTTTGATACCTGGGATAGTTTTTTGCAATCTCTCTTTATCTAGTCTTCTTCTTATTGCTTCATCCATAAGGATGTAAAGAATGGGGGAGAGGGGATAACCCTTACATAGACCACATGTAATTTTAAAAAAGGTGGTTGGTCTGCCATTGACCAAAGGCGGCATCTAAGGGAAGTGGAAGCAGGTGACAACATAAGAGAGGAAGAATTCATTAAATCCAAATCTAGTGAGTATTGAAACTAAGAAGCTATGTCTTACTTGGTCGAAGGTGTTGGGCATATCAATTTTAATGGCCATACCTTGATCCCCTCTGGATTGACTAGAATGGATTTATTCTTGGACTGGGAGGATTTTGTCCACCATTTGTCTTTTTTCTACAAAGCCTCCTTTATTGGGGGAGATAAGAAGGGTTTCAGATGTTTTAGGTGGTTTTCTATGATCTTGGAGATGATTTTATAAGAAACATTGCACATAGAGATTGGGTGAAAACGAGAAAAGGAGGTGGGATTTTGGTTTTTGGGAATGAGGGCAAGGAAAGTGGAGTTGGTATTTCCCCCAATTTTTGTTGAATTTTGAACATACTAAACCATTCCCATTAGATCATTTTTTATGATTGGCCAACATTTTTGATAGAAGTGTGCTGAAAAGTTGTTTGGACTTGACATCTTGTCTAGATTCATGTGACTTATAACCCCTCATACCTCTTCTTCTGTGATGCTTCTGCTTAGTTTTACATTTTATTCTAGAGTAATTAGCGTTGAGATATTATTGAGCATGTTTTAAAATGCATATAGATCTACAAAATTGTCTTCTTTATATAGTTTTTCAAAGTGTCTAAAGGCCTCTTCCTTGATTTGACTCTGGTTAGAGAATTCTTCCCCATTCCTATCTGTGATAGTTGAGACTTTGTTTCTCCATATCCTTGCTTTGGTTTGTCGGTGGAAAATTTTAGTGTTCTTATCTCCTGCCTGCAACCATAAGCTTCTTGATTTGAGTCTCCAATGATCTTATTTTATTTTAAGGACTTTTTGAAGGGATTTTAAGGTCTTTTTTTATTCTTCTAAGATTTCTTGGGTTACTGTTTTCGAGTCTAAATTTTCCCTGATTTTCTTCATCTTCTGCATTGCTTCAATTTTCTGTTTTTTGAGCTAAATAGTCTTGGATTTGGCCCAGGCCTTGAGGGATTCTTTGACTGATTTGAGTTTCTTCTCCCACATCACAATGGGGGAACCTAGAACCCATTGGTTCTAGGTGGAGGAAAAGAGGGAGAATGCAGAGGGGTCAAGGAGCTAAAGAGGGTTAAAATGGAAAGGGATAGGGCCAATGATTAAGGGGTCTAAGAGAAAAAGAGAGATAGGGTGGTGATCCAAGCTAGACCAAGGGAGAATTTGGGAATAAGGGATAAAGGAATCTTCCAGAAGGGATCCAATTACATGGAATTAATCAAGTCTAAAAACTATAAAGATAGGACCCGCCTGCTTATTAGACAAAGTAAACAACCCTTTGGAAGGATTAATGTCAAGCAAATTGAAGGAGGAAATGAATTCGTCCATTAGTTTCCTGATGGGGTCATGAACTAGGCTTCCCCCTTTCTTTTCTCTACTATCCAAAGTGGTGTTAAAATCTCATATTATAATAACTTTCAAATTCCTCATTTCCCCTGGGAGGTTTAGGAGAGAGTTCCATCCTTGTTGTTTTTCTAGAGGAATGCAGGGCATATATACATTCAAAATAGTAAAATACATACCCGAGGGAAGATGAAACAACTGGTTCAAAATCTGATGAGGATTCTCCTACCAACTTTCCAAATGAAAGATAAGGAGGTCCCATATGATACAAATGCCACAAGATGCCCCCCTCAGACTCATTGCCAAACCTTTGTTATTTTTCCAAATAAAATCGAAATCACGAAGGACATCCAATTCCTTCTTCTTTGTTTCTTGGAGATGGAGGTGTTGAGGTTTCTCTTCCATGGCTAGTCTTTTTATTATATCTAGTTTATTCATGCTTCCCATTCCTTTGCAATTCTAGGAAATGGATTTTATCATTTAGAACTAGATTTGGGAATTCCTCCTTTGGAGGAATTTGAACCGCTCTGATTTCTTGGTTGTCTTGGTTATTTCTTCACCACGTTATCCAATTTTTTATGCCTTGTGAGTTATTTTTCCTTATTTTTTGATGCTTCTTTCCTTTGAGAATTTTATTTTCACCCTACTTTCTCAGGTTGGGGGTTTGGATCATATTCCCGTTTGGAATCTTCATCTGATGGATCAAAGAGGATATCCCCTTCTCGAGGACAAGAGGTAGTCAGGACAGGCTCCAAGATGGAAGGGGGGGGGGCATGAATTCATCACCTACATGGGGGATTATTTCCTCCATCACATAAGTGCCAGGATTTGTTGAGTGCTCTTCATTTGTTTCTAGGATTGAGAGAGCATTGAATTTATTATTTGAGGACAGGGGGATGGAATTCAAGGGATATCTCGATGCGAAGGGTTTTGGACTGGAGGGAGATCCTTGGACATGATGAGATTTATCCAAATTTTAAGGGACTCCTTGCTTCGTTACTTGTCTCTTCTTCTTGGGTTGTTGCCACTGGTCATTAGGATCTACAATAATGTTTTCATAGATAATCTTTGGGATTTTTTTTGCAAAATGCATGTATTCATGGAAAGCCTTGCATTTGAAAGGAAGTTGTTTGTAATCAACCTTATGGGATCCCTTTTTCTAAATCAACTTCAACACAAATTCTAGCACAAGATTGGAGTCCCTCCTTGGTCTCTTCTTTGTCAATATATTTTCCGAGAGTATTCCCAATATTTCTGATAGTTTCATCATTCCAACAATGGAGGGGAAGGAAAGGAAGTCTTACCCATACTATAACAACAAAGGGTATATCATTTTTAGGATCTAAATTAGGAGTCCATCTATTTAAATACAGTCCTCTTGAGCCCATGAAGTAAGGCCCACTTTTGAAAATTAGATCTTTTTCTTATTTTTCTTCAAATAAAAATGCAAATCCCTTACCACATAAGGCGTGTGAGAGATGACCTTTGATGAGATGTCTCCAATTCTTATCTATCCATTGTGCCATGGTTTTGGGAGATGGCCATATTCCCGTAAAATGACCATTGACCAATGAGCCCATTCTTTGCAAATCAAAGTGCTAGGTTTTTGGAACTTCTATGAGCTGGCATTGCTAGAATCTCCTCAAGTTTCTTAACAAATCTAGTGGGTGGTTGCTTCACTGTTTTAGGGAGCGAGGCCACAAGAGTATAAAAGGTCATGATGTTTGTTGGAGGGGGGGGGGATGCACCCCCACCCAAGGACAAAGCCATGAAAATGGACTAGGAAAAGGTAGAGAGGATTAAGGTTTAGCGGAGCTTGCACACATAGAACTACTACTTTGAAAATACAAATTTGATCATTCAGAATTTCCCATAATTACTACATGAAGCGTATTTTATTTTTGTGGTTAAGTTGTAGGAGCAAGAGGAGGAGGCTTGCAAGCTCCTAAAAAACATGCACACAACCAACCAAAGAAAATCCTACCGTATCCTTGCATGGAAAACACTATACCTACTTACTTAAACAACATCAAATACCAAATCCATATATGTTTGATAATTTAATGAATGTAAATGTATGCAAATAACCAAGTCAAATCATCACAAGTATTTGGGGGGGGAATAAAGGATATTCTATTACAATTAGAAAATATTACAATGTGAGTCCATATCCTACATATGGTGAGGTGGATCATAATCCCTTCCACTTGGGGATATTTCCTCTCAAGGATCTGTATAGTCCAATTCTCCTTCTAGTCTTCAATATCTTCCTCCTCTCATTCTTCCATAAGCAAAGTGGGCAAGTAAAAGAAAAGGTGTAAACTGGGCAACACTTTGAATGATAAGAGAGAGTTATGGTTGCATAATATTGTTCAAAGATTCTTTTCAATGTGTAAACGAGGTCTTCTTATATGTTCAAGGTTCCTCCTCATGGTTTTCCATGAAGCATAGGTCCCCATTCTAGAATAATCTTGGAATATATGCACCTTAGGGACACCCTCATAGATTAACATTGAATAAAAATGTTGGCATGCTTCGTGATCAAATCTAAGTGAACCTGTGATTGTTTCCTACATAGTTACAACTTTTTGAAAATAAATCCATGCAAACCAACATAACCAGGAAAATTTATGTTTTTCCCGAAGTTTCATGACAATTTAAATTTTTTCATACAAAATAGACCAAATGTAAGTGCATTATGGAGATAATCCATAATTTAGGATATGCTAACCAAATTTAGGTGTTAACAGGTGCCCCTTAATGTATGAGGTCAATAGAGCATCACAAGGCCAAACACATTACATTTGTTCTTATTGAAAATGGAATTTGGAGAGCCTAGTGAAGAAGTCACTTGATAGGGAGAGGAAAATGAAATGGCCACTTAAAAACACAAGACAATCCATCATATAATATCCTTTGTTTCATAAGTTAACCATACCAATGCTCATGTATAATCAAATCAAGTATCAAATAAATGGATCCATGGCTTAACAACATGAAAGACATGCTAAAGTACTTCAATATCTTAATACACCATCCATACATCTCCATGAATCAATGGCATGCCACCAAATATACACATAGAAATGAAAAATATGAGGCCCAAGATGGAAAGGGATTGGAAATAAGATAATATCAAATATGGGTAAGAAAGGAACCACAAACATCCATGGTCTTCCCTTGAATCTAGAACACTAATGCCACACAGTATGATTCTCCACAATGTGATAATGGGTCAAAGTTGAACATGGGAGAAACCATCTAGTTGAAAATAAATGATGTAAATCCCTACTAGATGCAAGGTCATCCACCAATTATGGAAATTGAGATGAAGGTAATAATACAATCCTTCCCAATGTGAATAAATGAATTGAAGTTGAACACTGAAAGGAACCATTCAAATATGGACCATAGATTATCATTTTTCTTCCATATGTGAGGTAAATCACCATTGAGAAAAGTGGAAACCAAGGTACTAAGCCTCTAGATCACATTCCTAGAGAAATATGTGTCATAATCAATAATGGAAGACCCATTGGAAAAAATATAGTAATGAGTCCCCACAACCAACATGAGCTAACAAGATTAATGATACATGATTAAGACTTGGATTTGAGTCAAGGAAATTTCCAAACATGGGAGGGTGACATGAGACTTCCCTTTAATACATGGAACAAAAACAAAAACTAACTTGGGCAACAACCACTTATAAAAGGAAACCATGGGGGTATGTGGGTGAGTTTTGATAGGGAAATTTGTTAGGAAAAACTCAATTCAAGAAACCAATGGGGYTCACAAAAACCAATGRMCATATGAACAAGTGGMAAGACAAGATTGTCCAAAGATTATTTTCCATGTGTAAAGAAGGTATTATTATAGGATTAGGGTTTTTCATGAAKAATAGGTCCCCATTCTAGAATAATCTTGAAATATATGTGCTTTAGGGGTACCCTCACTGATTAAAGTTGAATTAATCAATGTTGGCATGCTACTTGATCAATATAAGTGAATATGYAACTATTTCATGTGCAATTGGGTGCCTTTTTAAGAGAAATCGATGTAGACTGACACAACCAAGCAAATTTATGATTTTCCATAGTTTTAGGACAATTCAAACTTTTCCATACTAAATAGACCATGTGCAAGTGCATTATGGAGATAACATAATTTGGTACATGATAACTAAATTCAAGTGTTAACAAATGTCCCTTATTGTATGAGGTTGATAGAGCATTGCATGGCCAAGTACATTACATTTTGTCTCAATTTAAAATGGACTTTGGAGAGCTTAGTGAGGGAGTCACTTTCTAGAGAGAGAAAAATGAAATGACCACATTAAAACACAACAAAGGTAATATGTCATTTAATATCCTTTCTTTCATAAGTCAAGCATAATACCCATGATAATGTATGAGCCAAATCAATTACACCAAATAAATGGATCCATGGTTCAACAATGGGAAAGCCACACTAAATTTTATCAATATCTTAACACATCATCAATACATCTCCATAAATCAATGGCATGCCACCAAATATATGAATGGAACTAAAGAAAATGGGGGCCAAGTCTAGAAAGGGATTGAGCATAATATAGAATCAAATATTAGATGGAAAGGAGGCACAAATGTCCATGGTCTTCCATTTAATATGGAACACTAACACCACCAATTACAATTATCCATGATGTGATAACGAGTGAAAGTTGAATGTGGGAGAAACCATCTAGTTAAAAATAAATGAAGTAAATTCATAATAGATGTGAGGTCATCTTGCACAAATTATGAAAATGGAGATCAAGGTACTAGTACGATCCTTTCCAATGTGAATAAATGAGTTGAAGTTGAACACTAAAAGGAACCATTCGATCAAGGACCATAGATGATCATTTTTCAACTCGATCAGAATTAAACACCAATGAGAAAAGTGAAAACCAAGGCACTGAGACTCTAGATCAAATTCCTAGAGCAAGATGTGCCATCATCAATAAGGGAAGACCCATTTGAAAAAAGGAAATAATGAGTCCCTTCAACCAACATACGGTAGCAAGTGTCCATTGGATGTAGCTTGGGTAGTTGGGAGAAATGATTGCTACCCTCTCCACCCAGGTTCAATTCCTTGTGAGTGACATGTTGTGCCATTAAATGGGTCTATAAAGATGCTCTGTTGTTGACCCCCCAATATTCCAAAAATACTCAGCCTCCCTATTTTCTCTCGTGGATTTCAGGGTGGGTTTTTGTGGACGTAGCGAGTACCGATATTCGGTGTTGTGAACCACATGAAAAAAACAAAGCATACAGTAACAAGAGAAATGGTGCATGCTTAAGACTTAGGCTTGAGTTAAGAGAATGGCCAAACATGGGAGGTGACACAAACTTCCCTTGAAATGGAGAAAAGAAACAAAACCAACTTGGGAAACAACCACTTCTAAAAGGAAACCATGGGGGAATGAATCCACCAATTTCGAAAAAGGTGGGTGAGTTTTGATAGGAAAATAGTCAGACAAAACTCTGTTTAATAGACCTATGGGGTTGACAAAAATCAATGACCATATGAACAAGTTGTAAGAAAATATTGTCCAAATATTATTTTCAATGTGCAAAGGAAGCATTCTTATCGGACTAGGGTTCCTCCTTAGATTTTTAATGAAGAATAAGTCCCCATTCTAAAACAATCCTAGAATATTTTCACTTTAGGGGCACCCTCATTGATTAAAGTTGAGAAAATAAATGCCAACATGATCCTTGATCAAATTTGAGTGAATCCCTAATTGTTTCTTGTGTGGTTGTGTGTCTATTGAAAAGAAATCCACATAGACCAATGAATTCCCCTTAATGTATGAGGTCGATAAAGCATCACATGGCCAAATACATTTCATTTTTTCTTAATTTATAATGGACTTTTGAGATTATGTTGAAGAAGTCAATTGCTAGATAAAGGAAAATGAAATGGCCACCTAAAAACACAACAAAGGTAATTTTTCATGTAATATCCTTTATTTTATAAGTCGAGTATACCCATGCTCATGTATGAATCAAATCAAGTACATCAAATAAATATATCCATGGCTCAAAAATGGGGAAGGCATGCTAAAGTACATCAATATCTTAATCCATCATCAATACATCTACATAAATCAATGGTATGCCACCAAATATATGCATGGAATTGAAGAAGATGGGGCCCAAAGTTGGAAAGGGATTGAACATAAGATAGGCTCAAATATTGGCTAGAAAGGAGTTGCAAATGTCCATGGTCTTCTAGTGAATCTAAAACACTAACACTTCCAAGTAGTTGGATCATGTTGTCATTGATGCCAAAGGTTTGTTTGATTGATGTCAAGGGATTGATTGATGTCAAAGGATTGATTGATGCCAAAGGATTGATTGATTGATTGATTGATGTCAAAGGAACAATGTATTGTCCTAGCATACTAATGTAATATGTATTGTCCTTGATGAGAATGGATAGATGAAGATGGATCAATGAGTTGGCATTGATACATGATGCAAAGATGAATATGGATCGATATGGTTTCTTTGATATATGATGCATAGTTGGATTGATGTAAAGATTAATCATTATTGTCTTATCATGGTTGATAAGGTGTACAAATGGATGAACTCCAAAGTGGTCACCTTATGGTGAAATCCCTCACGGGAAGACGCTTTACGGTTGAGTTATCCTAGAAGTATGGTTGGAGAACCCATGCTTAAATGTGGAATAATGAGATGAAGATCAATGAATTTATTAGTGGAACTATCCTAGATAGATAGTGCTTGTCATACCATTCCAGTGGTATGTGGAATGTCACATAACTCCTCATGGTTTGAGAGTTATGGACTTGCGAAGTTGGAGGACCCTCATATGTAGGCTTGAAGCCCCAAAAGGTCAAAGAAATCAAAGAGCTTGCAAAAAAGAAATTATTATTTAAATGATAAAGTGAAGTGACAAAGTCAAGGAGGATTATTTAAATAATAAAGTGAAGTGACAAAATAAAAAAAGATTATTTAAATGATAAAGTGAGGTGACAAAGTCAAGGAGGAATATTTAAATGATAAAGTTATGGACAACCTTCTAATTATGGAAAGTGGTTAACCCTAAAATGAAGAAAATGGGTTAAGTGACTTAGAAATGGGTTAAGTGACCTAGAAGTGGGTTAAGTGACCTATAAGATGCTTCTAAGGAAGCTACTTGGAGAGTATAAATAAGAAGCAAGGGTCTCTTGTGAAAGTGCATCTCTTGAGCATGTATTGAAGATATATTCTGAGAGAGAGGAGATATGGAGGATCTCATGGATGCATCAAAGTTTCGGTAAGTCATAGATCATGACGACAAAAGTCTTGAAATTTCATAAACCCTAGTTTCTGAGGTATACGCGGGCTGCAGTGAGACAACGCGCGTACATACGTGGGCTGAATGAGGACAAAGCGCGTACAATGGATGAAGTCATGAAGACTTGTGTGAGAGCTGGTGCCAGTCTCTTGAAGACTGAAGCAGGTTCCAGATATGCATTCTATGGGCTCAGATCTACCATAGAAACTATGGTATGGTTACATTTTTGTCTTGATGGATACTCTTGCTTGTTGTGTGAAGAATGCTTAAGGAATTGTTGGTATGGTTGTTGTGATTCGGTTTGTGTTGTTTGATGGAGTGAGCAACACTCTTATGATTCAATACTGATATGATTGCTATAGTATATTGGTTGCTTATACATGATTGAGTAGCATTCATATTGTATGGTTGAGAAGCATGAGTAAGATGTTGGAGAGCTTGGATGTGTTGTGACTAGTTATGGATCAAATTGGACAGTGAGAGACAGAAGAGAGTGTGATTGAAGGTTGCAGAGGATCTAAGTTCATCTGGAATAGAAAACCCTAAGTAACTCAGAAGTGATACGCAGGATGTAGTACAGATTGGTCGCGTACATACGCAAGTTGTACTATTGGTAGGGCGCATACATATGCGTGTTGCACTACCGACAGATCACGTACCTGTTGACGAATTGATATTTGTTGAGGATTGTTGCCTCATCTCAGTTGGTGTTGAGGGTGTAAGTTGAGTCTTGCATTATAGAGTTGGTGCTCTTCTAGAGTTGTACTATATTCAGTTGTTGTTGATAAACCCAAGGATTGTAGTCCGTAATAAAAATAAAATTGTACATACA
>JZKD02S1201744.1:0-12550 GCA_000966675.3 Picea glauca
AGTACCGAAAAATATATGTTTATATTGATAACCAAAATCATATGATCGAACATAAAAATATAAGTAAGAAAACTCTACAGTAGTGTAAAACTGTGCTTTCTTCCAAAAATTCAGAACCCTATTTCTAATTAGCCTTATCTCTTATATAGATTAAGAGTTCCATCCATACTAATTAATGAAATTAATTAAAAGAGAATCTATCTCCTGAATTAAAAGAGAATCTATCTCCTGAATTGAAATTAATTAATACAAATGATTCATTTAATTGAAATTTGACATCCCTAATTTGTGCATATTTTCCATTAAAACTCAAGGAGAATGCCTTAGTAACATGCATCTTACAGCCTTGAAATCTCAATTAGAACTTGAGCCACCCAATTTGCTGAAGCATGACATTATGGTTTATGAGTGCTTCAACAATATCTCAGCCTAAAGGCTCGGACCTTGAAATCAATCCCATGAAAAAATAACCCAATATAATGCAAAAAAACATAGAGATATAGAGAAACGATAAAAAACCTCATTCACAACCTCCTCAACCAGGAAAACGTAACTCACATGGCAGCGAAATGAAAACACTTAGGATGAAAAACTCCCAATTTGATCCACCCGAGGCAAGTACTAACCTATCCCTTCACTGATCATTACATTAACTTGTGATAATGACACAACATGGTAGTTTGTCCTCGCATAGTACAGAGGAAGAACAAGATAAAGTTGTGAAATCCACATGGTGGTGGTAATTTCGAGACCATAATAAAATCATTATATGAATTAAAAAATCCACCATATTAAATTTTGATCATTCGATGGGTTACGGTAGTAGTGGTAGGTTTATAATTTTTTCAAAACATACCATGGTTTTTTTTTAAATTCAATTCCTAGAACACTCATTATATACATAGGACTCACCATGAAAAATGTTCTTTTGCATTTTGGATAGGGATCAAACATTAAAATGTTCCAAAAAACAAATCGTTCACAAGTCAAAGAAATTTTGTAGCTCACATTTAAACATTTCAATTTACAAAATAAAGATAGTCATGAAAACAAAATCTAGAATGTAATGAGCTATTAGAATTTGGAACAAGTCTTTGTAATTGAAACAATAATCCAAATCATATAAGAAAACAACAAAACCTTCACGAACGATATGATTTTGGAGTAATTACGAAATCAATATCTTATGAATTTCATGTTTAAATTATTGAAATTCAAAAATTCAAATGTACAACCAGTGAAACCAAGAGTCAAAACATATGAAAGGAGCAATGCTAAGCCTTGATATTCATAAAAAATTTGACATACTCAAATAAAAACAAAAACTCAATCATTTCGAAAGAAATTAATAAAACATGAAGGATCCGAAATTACATAATTGATCTCAAATCTCAAATTTGGGAGGATGTTGTTTGTCACAACAAATGGTGACACACTTGTCAGAACCAATTATCTCTGCATATAAATATTAGAGAAAGACATCATATTTTCCAGAGGCAAAAAAAAATTTAAACCATAAACTAATAAATCTTGACCAATTTGTAAAAGCATGAAAGAAATATATTAGTAGTCATGCTTATTTACAGTATCTTATCAAAGTACTATGGAACTTTAATTATTTTAACATTGGGAGACAGAGATTTTAATTTTACTAATAATCCAAGCTTATTTACCATGTCAGATGGAAATTTATCTTAACTTTTTGTATTCGGTATTGCTTCACTCCCAACGGGCCTATTCAGTAACCCAAAAAAGTTGCCTTAATATTAGGTAAGCATTGAACCACTACCATCGATCATGTTCAGTACCCCAACGGGTTTGCATACCTTTTCCCAAATATTCTTGTAATTATGCTTATTTTTTGTATTTATATAAGTTAATTATTAATTGCAAACAACAATGACGAATCAAGAAGTGGGACGACAGATAAAGCCTTTCTTTCTTTTACTCTCCATGGGGTAAACTAGCCGTTCATATTTTTATTTTTTGTTCCCAAGTAATTATTATGTTTAAAGGGGAAAAAGAAAATAATGAGATCGTGTTAGGAATAATTTTCCTTAGATAACATTTCTTTGAAAGATAAACTAGCCACAAGGTTTCGTTATATAAAAAAATTAAGTATCTTCTCACTTCTAGCATACTGACTTTTCCCTCTTTAGAGAATATAAATTCCCAAGACAACTGATAAAAAATTGTATTCCAAATTGTTATGTCAAACAAAAAAACAACAAAAACCAAAAAAACCAAGAATAATAATCTTCATTCAATCAAAACAGAAAAAAAAAAAAATTGCAAACAAAACAACTGATAATAAACAACATGAACATCATAAATATTTACAGTTATTTACAAAGGACTGCAACATCCTTTAAGAAAAATATTTTTTAAGGATTATCCATTTACATGAAAGGATTCCTTAATGCCTTCAAGCGTTTTCAGAATAAATTTAGATGGGCCAATTTTCTTGGTAATCTAAAAAGGACCAACCCACAATTTTTTAAATTTAGTATGTTTTCCTTTATCTTCATGGACCTTGTCCCATTTTAGGACCATATCACCAAACTCAAAGTTTTTGTCACCCAAATATTTTCTATCAAACCACTTTTAATAAATGCTTGTTGTTTGGAGAAGGTTTTTTGAGCCTCGTCTCCGAATTCTTTAAGTTTGAAAATATGATCGAGGCGAGACTGTAAATTAGAGCAAGGAAGCTCCTTAAGAGATTGCAGTAAGTCTAGAGAGGGTAAATACATATTTGGTGGTAAACTGACCTCCTTCCCATATAATAATAAAAATGGGGAAGTGATAATCGATGGTTTGTAAGTCACCCTATCTTCCCAAAGAGAAAATATTAATTCCTTATTCCAATTTTTGTGATTTTCATTAACATGTTTCTTGATTATTTTTAATAGATTTTTGTTTGTAGACTCTTACAAACCATTACCCCATGGGTAATAATTAGTAGATTGTTTCAATTTGATTGCTTTCTCTCAAGTGTATTCATTAAGTGACAAAGAGGAAAAATAAGTTGCATTATCAAAAACTAAAGTGTTTGAAAGACCAAATCTTGTAATGATGAATTGATCAATGAATGAAATTACCTGATTAGTTGTAATTGATTTCAATGCAATGTCCTCCACCCATTTCGTGAAATAATCAGTGGCGGTGAGGATATACATGTGTGTTTTAGAAGAATTAGGTGTGATCTCACCTATGATATCAATCCCCCATTGAACAAATGGTTGTTCAACCGTTACAAGTTGCATTGGTAATGTTGTTTTCCTATCAAGACCAACTATAGTTTGACATGTTTGCACTTGCAAACGTAAGCATGAGCATCCTTAAAAAAGGTGGCCCAATAATAACCAGCGTGAAGGATCTTGTGAGAAGTTGTATCACCACCATAATGACCACCTACAGGCCCATCGTGCAAGTCAAATAAAACTTCGTTAGCTTCATCTTTCTATAAAAACCTAAGCAACACAGAATCATAATTTTTCCTGAATAATATACCATTGAATAGCTAATATTGATTGGATTTTAGTCTAAGGGCATGCTTCTTTTTAGTTTCCAAATGAAGAGGTGCAGTACCATATGTCAGAAAAGAAATTAAATCTGCATATTGAGAAATTGGGGTGTCTGGAGTAACACATACTTGCTGGATGTTTTCAGAATGCTGCTCATTATCATAATTTTCATATTTAAAGTCAATTGTTTCACCAAGTAACTTGCATAGACCCCCACCATGTACAGTTTTGGAAGCTTTTATCTCCAGGTCGTATTCTTGCAATGTAGCTATATAATTATCCTTTTTTTCTCCCAATTCTCTTTGAACCAACAGATTTTGAACAAAAAAATTTGGGACTATGACCTTGGTATGTGAATTAATAAGAAAAGGCCTGAAATATTTAACTGATTTAAAAATTGCATATGCATGTTTCTCAACATATGTATAATTCAATTCAGCTCCCTGTAGTCCTGAGATTTTAAAAGAAATAGGGACTTTTGCATCCTGGTCGTTCTTTTGGGAAAACATTACTGCATAATATTTGTTAGAAGCAAAGGTATAAAGGAAAAATTATTTACTAAAATCAGGGGATAGCATTGATGGATCTTGAATGATTTCCCTTTTTATTTAATCAAATTCTTCTTTCTCGTTTGAAATCCATTTGTAAAGGTGAAACAATTTGTGCAAAATCATAAATAAAGCACCTCACAAAAAAAAATTGTCCTAAAAAGGATTGCATTGTTTTTTTTCTATGAGGCAAAGGAATTTATGATATAACTTTGATTCTAGCAGGATCAATTGTTATACCTTCTTTAGAAACCACAAATCCTAATAGTTTACCTTCTTGAAGTGCAAAGATTGACTTCTTAGGATTTAACGGGATTCCATACTTACGACAATGCTCAAAAATTTGTTTTAAATGTTGAATATGGTATGAATGTTACTTAGAATTAATAGTAATATTGTCTAGGTAAACCATCACAAACTTATTTATTAATCCCAGAAAGCAATATCCATTGCTCTCTAGAAAGTCACACCTACATTAATTAGTCCAAAAGGCATTTTTTGGTAGGCATATGTGCCCCATTTAGTCCTAAATGTTGTTTTCAATCAATCATTTGCATGGACTAAAATCTTGTTATAAACAGAAAACCCATCAAGGAAAGACATCATTGTTGTTCCTGAAACTGATTGCAAAATATGCTCCATGGGAGGTAGTGGAAAATTATCTTTCAGACAGGATCTATTGATATTTTTGAAATCGATACAGACACAAATTTATCCATTCTTCTTCCTCACTGGAACAAGATTGGATACCCAATGGGAATGTCTAACTGGAAAAATAATCTTGGCTTTGAGCAATTTTTTAATCCATCTTTAATCTGAACTTCCAGATTAAGATGAAAATTACTAATCTTTTATTGTACAGGTTTGGATTCAAGAAGTATTGGTATGGTGTGTTGTGTGATAGACGTGTCATAATTTTTTAAATCACCATATGACCATGCAAAAATATCCTTGTACTGTTTTAGCAGTTTACTAAGTGTTGATTTTTCAGCTGGTGTGCAATCTTTTCCCATATTAATTGTTTGTGGACATTGATCAGTTCCCATATTTATGATATCAAAATTTAAAGTTGAACTATTAGTTTTTTTGTTTGTAGGTTTTCTAAATTTGTCTTTCAAATCATAAAAATCCTCAAGTATAACAACAGAACGAGGAAAAATATTTTCATATTTAGTATTATTATTTTCAACAAATTTATGTATTCTTTGATTATGGTTGTCCTTGTCAATCATGATTTTTTCATAAATTCCTTCACAGTTTAGAAAATTAGAAATATCTTACTCATCATTAAACACCCACCAATTGATTACATTATCCAATATTGATGGTCGAAAAAGTAACTTAACATAAAACCTATCAGGAGAAAAATCATCTGAAGGAATAAGTCGAGAGGCTACATTTTCTAAAAGATTTTCATTTGCATTCAATGCTCTAGGAACTGGTGTAATACTAAGAGATGAAAAGTTACAGATCAGATATTGAACAAGTTGTTGGTAATTCTTTAAATGATTTCAAATACAATGAATAATATTGTGTACCTGTTTAATGACAATTTCATAATCAACATATAATTTGATATCATGTATTCCAAGGTTGATATCTTTCTTTAATCCTTGAACCAACACTTCCTATTCTACAACATTATTAGTGCACTGACACTCAAGCCTACAAGTAAGCATGAACTTTTCATCATTTGGATTGATTATAATACATCCCGCACTTGCACCGTCTTTAGATTTAGATCCATCGAAAAATAGCTTCCACTTTTTTTTTACACCATTATTTACATCGATATGTACATTTTTATGTACAAAATTAACACATCGTTACATATCAATTTGAGAATAATTCTCAATTTCTAAACCAGAATTTTGTTAAAAGGGAGAAATTTCAATAACAAAATTTCCAAAAAATGAATTAGCTAAATAATTTCCTATAATGGAATTTTCAAAAATATCAGGTTCATTTGGTCCTTCCAAATCGGTAAAATTAAATTTCATATGTTTTTTGTTTTGTTGTGGAGCCTGATTATATTCCTAATCCAGAGGTTTGTTTCAACCATGTTTGGACCCCATTCCCTAACGGGGGGGTGTGGGGGGGATTTCCCCCACACAACTATCGCTAGGGGCGTCAAGGGGCAGGGATACAACAATTTTTGTAGCCCCCTCTGGAGGGGGATTCAGGGGCAGTGCCCCCGAAGTGAAATTTTGGGAAAAATTGCCTTGTAACATATTGTAATTTCATATTCAATCTAGAAGATTCATTAGAAGGTCACATATATGATGGCATAAGTTATTTTAGGTATTTTGTCCCTAGAAGGAAACCTTGTTTTATGAGGGAATTGTACTGCGCCTGTGCATTATCGTGAATATTGTATTATGAGAGAGGAGCATGTGAGAGAAAGAAGAGGAAGTTACAACAAGTGTTTTGTAGGTTGTATCCCTTCATTTTGTTGTATAATAAAAAGGAAGGACCTGGAAATTTTTCTGTTGGATGTAGCCCACACTGGGTGAACCATGTATATATGTTTCTCTATTGTATTGTGTGTCTTCTGTGTTCTACCTCCGCATTTGTTTTATTTTATTTCTCCTCAATCTTGTTTTTCTAACATGTTTCCCTATCGATCCTTATTTGGTTGAGTTTTCCATTATAAGGAAGCCGAAGGTGTGACCAATCCATGGAGAAATAACCATTAATTTTTTCAGACCAGTCTTGAATTAAAATCAAACCATAGGCATCGGGAAGATCAACAATTATGATATCAATGATCTGAAAAACTTGAGGGTTAGAAGGAAGTCTGATCAAAACTTCCTTTAATTCTCCAAACACTTTTACTTTTATTCTGTCTATCTGAACAATTTTTATAGCTTGTCTTTATCGTTGAACATTAATTTGGAGACAAACAAAATAAGGCATAATATTGGATGAGGCACCTGAATCAACCAGACAATTGTGAACATTTTTGTTAAAAATTTCAACAGTAAGAAGGAAAAGAGGAGTATGTGAATTGGATCTGTCCCCAATCAATACTACATCAATTTGTCTATTAAATGAAGAATTCTGAGAAGTTGTCTTTTTTTCCTTATTTTCTACTGTGTAAGATGGTAAAGATGATTTATCAGTAGCACCTAGAACTTTTAACAAACTATTTTTTTGAGATTTTAGCTTTCTTAATTCAAACAAAGAAATATTTCTCTTGCCTTCTTCATATCTTATACAATGTCATATTCAATCTTATTAGTAATGATTAAAGTCTTAGAAGTTGACCTCTCTTCATTTGATTCTTTATTTGAATCCATAGTTGTTGGAGAAGGTCCGGAAGTTGAAGGTGAACCTTTACTTCTGGTTTGAGAAACAAGGGATTCCTGAGTTTCTTCTTCCTTAAAAAGTCGATTTGTATCCCATAAATATTTGTATCTCATACTTCATTTTCATCGGCCTCTTTGTAACATCCCGCTCTTGCGTGCACCTAATATGGCTTATTCTTGAAGGACACTTGCATGAAAGTGATCTGGTTCATTATATGATTTTCTGCTTCACTTATGGATTCTGATGATGAGATTGTGGTGTCTGATGTTATGTTATGTTATTTATGTATAAATAGGTGTTATTGACTGGTTTCTCCTGAGCGTGCAAGAATATTGACACATTGAGGATGTCGATGGTATCAATGGACCTCCCTGGACTCTGGATCGAATCGGAGAGTGGACTGTATATGGTTTCGATATTTTTGTTTATGCATAGGTGACATATTATATGGTATTTTATGATGTTGTTTATGGATCATTGACATGTTTCGTTGATGGATGAAGTCTGACGATTTCTTTCTAATCAGATTCACATTAGGAGTAAAAGGGACATGCACGACAACCAGATATTTTGAGGGAGAGGTGTGGTAGCAGCCCTGCCACAGCCTACTAGCACTCTCATCGTGGCTCGAATAGTAGGTTGTGGCCTACATACATACATACATATATATATATATAATTGTGCCCAGGGTCTGAATACACTAAAATCCTGGTTGTAGATCCTAGTTAGGTTGAAAATCTAGTATGTATTTTACTTTTAATAATTTGAGATTCGTCTTAGGAAGGTATCACTAAGTTGGTGGATTCATTACAATTACAAGTGTTATGATTGTGAACCCTTATTTTTTCCAGGCATTTTTTCTCTTGCCTTAGCAGATCATTAATATGGTTCCCTTATTAGTAAGTTTTTCTCTAAAACTTTGTGTAATCATTTATGGACTCCATACCTCTTTATTAGGTGTTTCTCAAGCCAAATTTTCCTTCATGATCTAAATTTTAGAAATGGAAGCAGTATAAAACTTTTTTGTTGACTTAAAGGAATCAATCTCCTTTTGGTTCATACCTTAGATATACTTTTAAATTTTAAAATCCTTTTTTCTAAAACAAGATATCCATTAATACAAGGATACCAATATGGGAGACATAAGGGTGGTATCCTTACGAAAGTTGTAATCCTTTGACAAATGAGGATAGACCTGGAGGCAACCCAACTTGATAAATACTTATGACTTTTAGAAATACACTTCTAATAAGGTTAGAATGGAATTCATGCTCTTGTGGTTCTCTCTTTTATATTTTCCTGTTGTTCAAATTGTACCTCACTTGCACTAATTTATTGTTTGAAGTTGTTGAGTAATTTAGATCCTAAATTGCACATCATGGGATGGATAACCGCTTACGATTCTTGCGATTGATTACTTTTTCCTTGTAGATATAATTGATGATTTCCCCTACGTATTGAAAATAAAGTTGACGATTACTTATTCATTTATAATCATGTGGATGCGTTCTTCCTCTGGATTTTTTTACTCTTGTGCCATTGGTTAATGTGGGCATATGTTTTAATTTAGTAATTGATTAATCATGTGCCTTGTAGTGAAGTAGATTTCTCTTATGTCATGAATTATATTGGTGTATAGGGGTGGAGTAATTAAATTCCCCTGCGTCTTGATTTTCGTTGATGTTTTTGTTATACCTAGATGGTTTTGGACTTGATTGTGTTAGTGGGATGTAGAAACCTCCTTGTTCCTCAGAACAATCACCAACTTTGAGACCTTAAATGGTCAAAAGAAATTGTATCTTGGGTTTGAGCATTTCTTATGTGTCCTGGATGTCCTAACCTTGCAGGGTAGGTTGGGCGGGTAGTATATTATGTCATTTTTATTATTATCTTTATGATCCTTGAGTTATCCTTATGCTATCTCTTGTTATCCTGGTGTTATCTGATGATTAGAAATGAGAGTAGTAGTTTATAATTCGTACTATGATAGGGCATTACTAGTTGTATGAATGAAATGATTATGGGTTGTTAATTAATGTGTTAATACGTTGATAAGCATGTCATGGTTCATGGTGATGATGTGTCAACATCATGTCATGATTGATTGTTAATGCATTAATTTGTTTTCATTAAAATGTGTGTTGATGTGTCAGTGATGTTGATTTTAATTGTGATGTTTTAAATTCCTAACGGAAAAAAAAAAAATTACTTGTGGTACGTCGTTTGGGTTGTCATAATGGTGGGGGCCATTACATATGGTATCAGAGTAGGTTCAGCCTTGAAATCGTCGATCGTCATGCCTTCCAATGTATTAAACCCTTGATTAAAAACTTAACGCTCATTAAAAAGTTTAACATGTCCATGTGGTAATCTAGGTTAGAAAACATCGTGGAGTTAGAGAATGTGGTACTAAGGGTGGAGGTGAGACACCTCCCATAGCACCCATGCCAGAGGGGTCCAACCCCCAAGGAGAGGAACATGTCTTGAGCATGAGTGGATTTTTGCACAGGATGAGTTGGGTCTGATAAGGTCCTTCCAGGTGCTATAGCGGGAAAACCTCCCTATGCACTACACTAGGGTTACACATGTAGGTATATCTAACCGTCTAAAAGTCTCCTACCTTTCTAAATACCCCGAACATATCCCACATTCATATACGAAAGACAAAGTGAAAATATCAGGTAACTTTACCTTTTACTCTGCGTCCGGTGTTGATCCTCTTGCGTTCAATAGTTCTGCTGACTGCAAGACTCCTCCCAAGGCTGACCTACATTCACAAACAGATAAACAAGAAACTAAAAACATGCATATCATATATAAATCATGGGTTAGATGTTAGAATGAAACATAAACTGAATACAAACATTAGACACGTCATATTTTGGGACAGGAAAAGTATTTCTTTTATTGATATCACAATGTTTACTTACAACAAAGGTCGATGACTGCTCCATGAACCTGGTCTGGGATCCTCTTCACCAAGCTCCAACTGCACTTCCATGTATATTTATCCTCTTACACTTCTTCTAGGGAAATGTAATAGGCTATGATGGAGGAAAAAGGAAAGAATGGGAAATTCTGATGCAAATCTCACAAGGTGCCTGCAACTATTTGGGGCAAGGAGGGGATGTGAAACGGGTAGAGTTTCATTGTTCTTCTGCTTCCCTATGGAATGAGACCCCAACACCTCCTTTTATATGAAAAAAGGATGGTTATTCGGTTGGGGGATGGGCTATCGCTGCTGGATCAGTTGGGAAACTACCCAATATCCTATAATCTCAATGAATTCCTTACAACTTTTGAATTTTTGCAACTTTTGTAAGTATACGCGGGTTGTAATGGTGCAACTAGATTACGTACGCGAGATATAGTGGTGCCAAAAGAATATGTACATGGAAAGTAGTGGTGTCGGGTGCATACATCTTCAAAAATAGTGTTTTTAAGAAGAGTTGCTCAGTAATGTCTTGGCAAAAATAGCAAGTAAGAGGGCCAAATGCCATGTATGCTTGTAATGAGCAATTTAGGGTTATAAAACCAGGAAAATTTTAGAGGCCTTGAATAAACTTCTATAATGAGATAAGGTTAGGGTCCCTGTACCCCTCAAGGTCCACAATGCACCCCAACCAGTACTGGTAGCATTCACAGAGAACTATAGATGATTAATTTCTCGTGTTCATGAGTGCCATAGATGGCTTAGCCACCGAGGCATGGATGGAGAACAAGGGGTTGTTCTTCGTGCTTCATGGTTATGACCTCAAGCATGAAGGTCTGCATGACAATATTCATCTAAAGGGGAGAACTCTTCTATGGTGGAAGGCGCTCCTACCTTGGCTAAACATGGTCGTAAAAGTCGTGTTATGTGAACGGTTCAAGGAATGGTTCTGGGAGAAGTCATTTTCAGAGGAATTCATTGAGAGCCAACTTGCTGATTTCAACGCCTTATGACAGGTTGGTCGTATGGTTCCAGATTATGAGACCAGATTTATGGAGTTACTTCGGTATGCCTCACATTTGAACAAGTAGAATCTAAAGGTCAATAAGTTCGTGTTCAGACTTAACTCCATTTTTGTGCGAAGGTGAGGATCTAAATGCCTTAGAAATTTGTTGGCATAGGGGCAGACCTGGGGTTCAATGCTTCAACAATGCACCAACAAAACCCTAACTACTGGCCCTTTCGGCAACACCTGCGAAGCAAATGAAGTCTCACCCGAGGTAGAGGCACGGGTGGTTGGAGGACTCAAGTGTCTGCAACTTTAACTAGGACACAGATATGTGATTACAACACTCTAACAAAGAACTTAGCAACTAACATTCATCAATAATTCACCTTCTTTCACATCGCAGGTCACAACCCTAGTTATAGAACAACGCAGTATTCAACTAGATTTAACACATCCAAGCACTTAACATATAGAAATAGATCATATCTGGCATTCACTCACATTACTAAGCACTAAGCTATCATATCAGATTCATCTGAACATACACTATTGTACTAAGCATAAATCATATGAGCAGTATAACAACCATAATGCACAAAGCAACCATAACACAGGATATATGTGGTTCACCCCGGTGTGGGGCTACGTCCACCGACTCTTCTTCTCTTCTATTATCTTTTGTCAAGATTATTCCATGCACAGAGCCTCGATATCCTACTCCACATAGGACAAGAGATCTGCGCGCACCTCACCAGATCCTCCTTCCCCAAGCTAGGTCACAGCACAGATCCTTACACAGTCTATGCACAAAGAACTACAAATGACTTGCACTTAGCTCTACAAGTTCTCAACACAGCATGCACGAAGCATCATAACCATTTACACTTAGCTCTCCTCAGATTCTTCTAGGTATAGATCCCTCCTCTTTTACTTACATCGCCTAGATTTTTATTTATACATTACAAAAAGGGCCTAAACATGGGTAAACCCATGGGCCTTCATCCCATACCCGTTACATAAACCCTAATCCAAAAACTCCCCTAAAAAGGGGCCGAGATCCCATGATCTCCACTTCAACTTGGGCTCCACCTTCAACCAGCCTGTTGAAGTCCCAAAATGGTTAATCCTTACCAAGGATCTCCAAAACTTGGTCAAGGGCTAATAGACACCCAACACTCACCATTGAATCATCCTGAGTCACTTTTCTTTAGATAACTCTGCCTCAAAT